>CAJPEX010000428.1:0-106006 GCA_905338405.1 Notodromas monacha
GTTGCCCTGTCAAAGGGATGGTTTGCAGCTGTGGGCGCGTCCCGAGACGCGCCAAGTATTGTTTAATTTTAAAAATATTTCGTCAGTTCTAAGTTGTTCCTGTCTTAAATAGAAAAATTCCGCACAGCATTTATGGGAGAAAAAATGAATTTCTGCCTTTTTGAAAGCGACACATTCAACATTATATGTCCAATTTTATGACTCATTAAAGTGAAACAGTATGACCAACATGTATGAATGTTTGAATCTTGCTGGGGATATATGGTAGAATCTTGTTACAACAAATACTTTTGTAATACATTTCTCAGCATAATAAACTTTTTTCAAGTTTTGGCAGAAAGCCCATTTACATAGAACACATAACTTGGCATGAAAAACTTTCCAAAGTCAGTATAACAAAGTTTTTGTTGGAGGAACATGTTGGGCTTCTCTTGATAAAGTATGCTTAACAATTAAATGTTGGCAGATTATCCAATTTTCAGTTTCCAGCAACCATCAGAAAATTTATCATCAGTGGAACAGAGCTACGAGGGTTCTAACAAAAGTTCTCGGAGTCAACCACAAGGCATTGCCGGAGGTGGATGAACATTTTTTTATTGGATTCCTCATCCTTTTTTAGCCCAGGACCAATTTTTTTGTCATCCCTAGACAAAATTAATCATTTCTTTCATCCTTTCACGAAGACAGATTATGTTTTTTGAGTGCCGAAATGAAAATGTTTTTTGCTGCGCCAGTGTAAAATGAAAAAATAAAACCGTTCCTAAGGTGAGATCCGAAAAAGTCTGTCCTAAAGAAGAGAAACATTTTTGCATAGGACGAAAGAGCATCGCACAAAACAAACGGGATCAAAATAGCCGGTACAATATTTGCATGAGAAGGAGAAGTGCAAATGTGAAAAGAAAATAATTTGCACATTGATATACTTTTAAGATCAAATCCCTGACTATTTGTGCTTCATTCGCCTGACTTTGCATCCATTCAAGTAAAAAAAATAATTTTCGTCTCGGAAAAACAACTGATCCAAAAAAATGGTTCAATTTTGAAATGAGCTCAAAATGGAAGAAAATCAGCAATTCAAATTATTTTTAATGAATAGCTGTAAAGTGTTCTTCAAAAAATCTGTGTAAAGGAGAGAAAAGGGCGGCCCAAAATATGGATACATATTTTAAAAGGTTGCATTTATGGGAGAAAAAATGAATTTCTGCCTTTTTAAAAGCGACACATTCAACCTTATATGTCCAATTTTATGACTCATTAAAGTGAAAGAATATGACCAACATACATGAATGTTTGAGTCTTGCTGGGGATATATGGTAAAATCCTGTTACAACAAATACTTTTGTAATGCATTTTTCAGCATAATAAACTTTTTTCAAGTTTTGACAGAAAGCCCATATACATAGAACACATAACTTGGCATGAAAAACTTTCCAAAGTCAGTATAACAAAGTTTTTGTTGGAGGAACATGTTGGGCTTCTCTTGATAAAGTATGCTTAACAATTAAATGTTGGCAGATTATAAAATTTTCATTTTCCAGCAACCACCAGAAAATGTATCATCAGTGGAACAGAACTAATATGTCACAAGATGTTTTGAAAACACTTCTGCTGCTGATCAATGGTAAATTTTGTTGTTTTTTTTTATTTTGACATTGGTGCAGGAATTCCTTATAAAACTCACACTTCACAAAATTAGGTTTCATATTCCATGTTTTTTGAGCATTTTTCAGGCCAGAACTTGTTTTCTGACACTTCTTCACATAATGATGAGTGTCTCTTTCATGTATGGGATTAGACATACTTTTGAAAATTCTGCATTAAATTTTTGCCTTGTCTTAATACATTTTTCTTGATTTTGAATTATTCATTAACCAATACAATGCAGAAAAAATTCATGAATTGCGAACAAAAAATGCTGCAACCCTTTGTCTGGATTGTTTAAGGCGAAAAAGTTTCTGCTGTGTCATTTTATTAAATTGTATTGCCATCTTGTTTTGACAGCCTATTCAATGGGTATAAAATGTACAAAGAGAAGATGCAAAAAATTCACTCATGATGCTGCATAAAAGTATATATGCAGGTCAAATTTGAAACCATTTTTCCAGGCATTAAGCATGAAATTCTCCTTATTAACAGTACCAAATTGTAAAATTCAAAATTGTTTCCATAGTATTTTAAAGTTTATTGTAATTATTAGATTTCACTGCTGATTAAAGTAAGTTTGGCCATCTTTTGGCCACAAGAAACTTCGAAAAATAATTACAATGATACTGTAACTCAAACTGGATTAAATTAACAAAAAGATATTTTCGGAAATAACTGGTGACAAGATGAAAAAAGAAAAGTATTCAAAACTCGGCGAAATTCATAAGATTCATTTCCGATATTTCTCACAATAAAGAAGAAAATTCCTAAAATTCCATTCAGGAAAATTCCCTGGATTCATCGATTAATTATTCGGAAAATGTAAAAAATTCTTACGTGATCAAATCATTCCCACCGACATTTTGCAGAAAAATCTTCCGCCAATGGCTCATTTAAATTTATCTTCATTTTCTCGTCAAAAGTTACAAGAAAATTCTGGAAAAATAAATCGTTCAAGCCTGAACTTTTAATCCAAATACGTTTTTCGTAGAATTTTATTTTTTTAGCCGAGTGTCGGCCGTGAAATCGTCGTACAAAGCGATTAAACCCCTTCTATTAAACATGTCTGACTTTCCTCGATTTTGTTGGTCATATTAATTGATTAAAAGCCATGAAAAGGTAACAAATTTTAATGAGGGGCAATTTTGACGCTAGTCAAGGTGACGAATGAAAGTGTTCCGCACACAGGCAAACATTCCAAAATGTATTTAATGTTTGCTGATCCAGCCTAGATAAAAATAAAATTTAAAAAACTCACCCGCAATCGGGAGAAAAGTGTTTAGGAATGACTGTTCGTAAAAATCGAAAGGCTCAATTATTTTTTGTAGTACACACGTAGACATAAATAAATTTGAAATCGTCCAAAAAAATTGTGAAATGTTTTTTCTTTGGCTTTACTTTCGACTTAATGCATATAAAAATATACGCAGTCGATGACAACTCAAAGTATTAATTAAATCATCTAGCTTCTAAAAATTTCAAAAATTTTGAACGTCGGTTCCTGCAACTGCAAAATTTTGAAGAATTACTGCACCAAAGAGTTTGCTTCGAAAAACCTCTAAAAAAATTCACATTTAATGTTCGGATTTTATATTTCATTTCAAGATGCATATTTCAAAAGCATTTCCCATCTAACGTCCAAATTTTATAGTTTGTTTCAAGATAAAACCTAAAAAATACTTTCCGATTAAATGCTCGGATATTAGTTTCAAATCTGTTTCAAAACTCGCCAAACATCGCATTGAATGCACCTCAAAAATTCGAGAAATACACACAATGTAACATTGGATACACTTTTCCGCTCGTTTAACAGGAATTATAAAATTAAATTCCTGATTGAACCATCAGCTGGGAAAGCGATGAAGAAAATCGTGAAATGAGTTCGTAAAATCGAGGTCAAGTGCTGGTCATCGCGGAAAAGTTCAATTCATTCGCCGATAATTGACAATGGATTGAATCAACTCTCACGTAAGTGGAATAATTTAATTTCATCATCCAAATTGCAACTAAGCTCCCATAATTCACAGTATTAAGTTATTTTAGTCGCATTTTTAAAGATATAAATGAAAACATTTATGAATTTTCGCTTATCTATATACACGGAATCACTTCATTTTGTGGGAACATCGGCAAATGATCGATACAAGCAAGGATGAATCTGAATATTCACCATTTATAGATTTGGTTTAGTTCCTTTGAACGACAGAATTCTCTTTATACGCAAAAATATAGCCGAAATTTATTTGGAACTATAATAAAATAAAATCTTCCCCAGATAATTGCTGTAGTCGATTCATAGTAAATAAGATTTTTTCAAATTTGCTCAAAAGATCCTATCACGCTGTAAGCAGCCATTTTTTTCTCGGAAAATAACGCATAAGTCACTCAATCATTCTTTCCATATTCAAAAATGCAAAACAAAATCCACAAATGTGGGAAGCGAAGTTTGTGCTGGATGAAAATAAACGTTTGAACTCTTTTTCTCGCAGTATGAAAGTATCTCCCACAGAAAAAGAAATGCGTTCACTTCATATTTTCTTGTGGAAGATCATATTATTAGACACATATCACACACATTTGTGTTGCCTATATTCTGGCCGAAGAAATTTAAACCTAGATATGATTACTTTGGGCAGTTACCATCAGTAAGTAATTTGAATGTGCTGCTTGCTGGATTAATCAGATGATAAAACACATCAGCACGTAGAAGGCTGGAGATTTCTTCAAGTATGCTCCATTACAAACATTTCAAATTGGAAAAGGAACACAAGAACAAACAGAAAACGACCAGCAAGAGAATGATCCTCAAAAGACCAATAACCCTCACAGCAATAGAAATGCTACTATATGAATAAATAATTTCGAAATTATATTTGGAGATGTGTAAGAGGGGAATAATGCATTCAAGAGTGCTCAAAAAGCTATTAGACTTGAATTTATCAAAACAGTTATTGATAATCAGTTTTTATACTGTGCATTAATACAGATTCACCTGAACTTATATATAGTGAAACCATGAGATGCGGACATAATTGGGGCATTCAGAGTGTCCCAACTCCCAAAGTCAAAATGTCCCTGAGTCAAGTTGTTGTTCCTTTAGATTTAGATTACATAATTTTTAATTGGTATTTTATGGAAGAAATATTCATCCAAATTCAATGGAAAAAAATAGAAAAAATTGTTTATCAATTAAAATTAATTGAATCAATATGTTTCAACTCAACAAAGACATTTGGCGATTGCTGTACCTCTGTACAGTGCATTGGAATATTGGCATTCTCTATTTAAAAAATACTATTCAAGCCAAAAATATAGAAGAAAGTTCCTCAAGGCTGATGGTAAATTTTTAAAATTACCTAAATACATTGTAAAATTATTTAAGAAATGTCAAGGAACTTTTCTGACATAGATCTTGGTGTTGGAAATATCTGTTTCTTGTAATTCAGCCTAAAACTTATTTTACGATTTTAGCAAACAATGCCTGCATGTCAAATTAGTGTCCCCAAATTGGAAATTTTTTATGTATAAAAAAATTATAATTGTCCGCATGTCAAGGTGTCACTATGTGGGAGTCTCACTGCATATATAGAGATCTAGATGAGGTGAGGTTCATCTGCTAATACCACATCTGGATGAAAGTCATTTGCTGAAAGTCTTACAATGCTTCCCATGCATCAGTAGCTTTCAATCACTGATATAATATACATGATTTTTTGGGAAAATGTGTATCCATGTGGAAGGTCTTCATATTTGCGGCATTTGCCTGTATGTTCACTTCCAAAATTCAGGGAATCATCTAAAAAAACAGAAAAATGCTACAGGAAATAAATGAAGTACTGTAACATAAGAAATATCATGTGCATTTTGCAATGATAACGGCATATTGACCACACTGTCAATGCAGTAAAATTCTCTTCCTACAAATAACACTACAACATATATTTTGCTAGAATATATATTTTTCCTTGGTCCCTCATGCACTGTATAGTTTCTTTACAGGCACCATGTCATGTAAGAATCTTCTTTCAACAAACACATTTTAGGCTGTAATGTTAGTACAGGTGGTACCTTGCAATTTGACAATTTTGTAATTTGATGGTTGAATTTGCTGGGGGGGGGGACGGTCATTCTCAGTTTGACCTCTGTTGCAGAATTTGGCCTGTGGATTAGAGACATGAAAAAAATTATTGCCATGTAGAAAACATGCCATTTGATGTTGTCTTGCAATTTGATTGCTTCACAATTTGGCCCTAGTCCAGCAATGGACTATAGGGTCAAATTGCAAGGTACCACCTTCACTGTATAACAAATTGTTGGCACTTTAATCACTATAAATCCAAGGAAAAGTACCATATATTCACAAATTTTCTGCATAATTTCCTCATCAAAGAAAGTATATGACTGGTTTGGAATTTACTGTATAGCAGAAGCACTTCTTTACCCTCAGTACTTATGAACTGTTTACCACCAAATTCCAGTCAATAATGTCTTGAAAACCATGAATCTTGTGAGAAATAAAAAAACTCTTCATCAGGTCCCTGCTGGAAGTTCCTTGTAATAATGAGATTTTACAGCAGCACAGTATACAGTATATCCAAATGATTGCTATATGCAATTTCAGAGCTCATAAAACGGCAGGGTGTTTCAAGGGGAAGTCACATCAATAATACGAGCACCAACACTGAAAGAGAAACACACAGGATCACAGCAGATGCACTGATGGATACGGTTCCCACTGGCTCCAGCTGGGCCACACTGAGCTTGTTGATGACGGGGACACATCACAACAGCAGCAGAAAAGAAAGAGGGAGAGAGAGAGAGGCGGGAAGTCAGAACGTCGACCCGCGCGGGGCATGCCAGTGTAATGGAAACTTTGCTTCAAATGCGCCAAAATCTCTCCCAATAATAGGGGTGGGAATTTAGGCATGCACTGTGAGCCTATAGCCATTATTATACAGTTGAACCCATCCAAGTCAAATTTCACAGGAGCAGAAAAACATTTTGAGTTAAAAAGGTTTCCAATTAGTGAGGGGAGCAACCATGTTTGTAGTGGGAAAACATACAAGAATTGCAAGGAATTGTAAATGGTGATGTTCTGGGCCTTAAAATTGCTTCTCAAATGAGTTGACAGGATGCTGAACTTGGAAGCAAGGGTTCATTTGCCCAAATTAGTCCTTCACTTCCATTCAAAACTTCATAATACTTTTTTTACTGATTTTCCTTTTGCCTGTGTTGAGAAAATGATAGCCAAAAAGGCCTCCAAAAATTCTATTTTGAGGATAAAAGCTCTCAACGCAAGGAGGTTTTTAATGCATGATTTCTAAGGGAATTCCAACAGGGACTTGAAAATAAATTTGACTTATGCAATGTTTGAGTTTTGGAGGTTCAACTGTACTTGTAGTGCTGTGTGCAAGTGAAGAACCCATTTGTTTTTGTTCAACCCAAATGTATGACTTGAGCTAGTTGGAGTGGACACAATGTGAGCATTTAGTTATACTTCCTCAATAGTCATATAGTGTACTAGTTCACAGCACTATATTGATGTTTGTTTATTCAAAAAGTAACTGCTTTTGGAATAGCTTTGGAGTGACTCCAATTTGCTACCCACTTCATTAACCAAATAACCCTACGCTGCTCTATGCTGCCCTATAGCTGCTCTATTCTTAGTTTCACTTACTAACATGCAAAAATCTCAGATAAATCTAATTCATCAAAGCAAAATTAAATTCTCAAGTTTATCAAAATTGGACCTCATCTCCAAGTCAAACTCAGCAGATGTGACCCCAAAAAATGTGCAACTGTGAAACTACCACAATTTCTTCATGTTGGAACAATTACAGGGGGGGGTAATTTGGTGATATGTGATATTTTGGGCTTCCAACTGTTGCTGGGTAAATGAATTTGCAGGATGCTGAACTTTGAAGCACAGTTTTTATGCATGCAATTAGAAACTCAATGTAGTAAAAAAAAAAGCAATTGTTATGAAGTTAAACTTGTACTGCTGTTGTATTCCATTATGGGACACAAAAGTAATAGTCAACCAGCCCAAAAAGTGCATGGCTTGAAAACGAAAAGCATTTGAGTTATGGAGAACTACATTGCAGATATTTCCTCTGAGTCAATCATAAATTTATTTTGTCAAACCTCTTTCAGTCTGACTCAAACTGACCCACAAAAAATATTGGCTGGAAGAATGAGCACTTTTTCCTGGGGGAAACATGAAGAATCACATGATTTAAATTTGTTGCTCTTCTGGGTCTTAAATTTCTGTTAGAATAATTTGACATGCAGGATGATGAATTTGTAAGAAAGGAAACCTTAGCCCAATTAGCACGGTTTCCATTTGACAAGCATCAACTTGCATTTATATTGCTGTTCTCATCCCTGGGTCCCCAGAATAAAAGCAAGAAAAACTCAAGATATTCTAGCTATGAAAACATCAGTTTGCGGGGAAAGCCTGTTAGTTATGCAGATTTAGATTGCCCTGTTTTCATAGGCATCTAGTATGCAGAAGGGAAAAAATTCAATAAGATTCTAGGATGAGTATACTGTATCTGCAATTCTGCATCAAACATGAACTCACTTTATTATACAACCAAGCAGTTATTGATTGGAGCTTCAGTAAAATGTGGGCAACAAAAAAACAACGCACATACACAAAAATGAATTTTGAGAGGAGGGATGCTTAGCACAATTATTTAAGTGTGCTCCCCAATTCAGATGTGGCCCAGGTCCACATTGAAACATTTTTGTGGCCTAAGACCATCACACATTGCAGAAGTGGAGAGTCCTTGAGGCAGGCCTCAATAGACAATAATTTTTTAGGGTCCAAATTTTTCCCTTTCATGTGAGAATAAGTTTCAAAGTTAATCCCATGACATACAATTACAAAAATAACCTTAATGAATTTTAGAAGGGTGGAGGAAAATATTGAATTAAAGTTGAATATCTCTAAGCCAAATTTGAAGGGACCAGCAAAAGAACTCAAGTTAGGGAGGTTTGGGAAACAAGCATTTTTGTCATGAAAAACATTCAGGAATTGCAGGAAATTGTACATGGTGATATTCTGAAATTTGAATTGCTTCTTAACCCTTGGACAGCAGAGGTTTCTTTCTCAGTGCATAGCGGAGTTGGGATTTTTCAGGGGGGGGGGGGGCAACACATTTCAGTTTGACCCAAGCAGTTACTAAAATGTGCCAGGTTGAGGAGGCCTAAGTTGGGAAAAATCCAGGAGCCAAATTTTCTTTTGTTTCCAAGATTTTCCCATGCAAATCCTATGCCAGAAATACAGGAAAAAACACCACCCAGCAAGACATTTTTTTAAATTTTCATTTGAAATTTTCTGCAGGATTAGAAAAATAATCTCAGACTTTTTCCAAACTTAGCCCTTGGTGAAAAAGTTGGTTTTTTTATTCCCAGTGCTGCTCAGTGGCACACAATTTTGCAAAAATGTCCCAACTTTGCCTCACAAGGGTTAAATATGTTAACAGAATGCTGGACTTAGAGAAATGGTTCATTTGCCAATTAGTCTTTCACTTCCTTTCAAAACATATCATGTTGCTTTTTTATTTCTCTTCTCTTTCCTTTGTCAACAAAATGATAGCCAAAAGGCAACACAAAATGAGGCATACAGAGGTTTCAGAAGAAAAGCCTTTGCGAGTACCAGACATTTTTTTTAAGGATTGTCTCTAAGAGAATTCAGAGAGGGATTCGGAAAAATACAACTTGTGGAGGTCCCAGCTATTTATTATCCATCTGGTTCAACTGCATTAAATGCATGTATACATTTTGAATAGTTGTAGCTGCTACCATGAAAATTACACAGAAAATAGTTCAAGTGACCATATACCGGACACATCATGAAAAGTCTCTGCAGGCCAGATCCACGGGCCGTATATGAATCGGGCAGCACTGTGTGCTTCTATATCTGATTTACTGGCGCGCAAACCAGCGTCAGAAACAAAGTTACAAAGATGAGTCTGGGATATTTCCAACCAACGTCCAATTCTGATCCCCACACACCAGCATTTTCCTGCCGGTCGGGAAACGCGCAGCAACTCCGAAATCACTGCATATGCTGGCGAAAACATAAGGAAGAGCTATGAACACATCAACCAGACAACAGATAGTAAATGAAATAAGGAAAGAAAACAGACAAACAGATGGAGGAGAGATAGTAAAATGAAATTACCAGAGAGAGAGAGAGAGATGAGGATGACGAGGATTCGAAACGATTCCCCCTCAGCGTTTATAATTGTGCGCCAGCGCATACACAGAGTGAGTCCCGCGGACCAGAACGCGCTGCTTCCGGTTCGCGCCTTCCTGTACATCCACGCTTATAGTGAGCGAGCGACCGGAAATTCCGTCCAACCCACGCAATTCTCACTTTTTTTGGTCTCCAGGAGAGACAGAGGAGGAATAAAAAGACAGGAATAATAAGGGAGTTCAACAGACATCACATTTCCTGCGAACTTGGATGTCTATCCTCATCGCCACGTCTTCTGCCTCTCATTGAAAACTTCCATGGTGGAAAAGGCAAAAAAGCCAAGCCCAGGGTGTTACTCACAAGGACAAGGGGTCTAACAAAAGTTCTTGAAATAATAGGAGAAATAGAATATGATTGGAAAAAAAGTAATGTTCAGGAAAACTTTCTCTGGGACAAAAAAACAAAAGATTTCTGGGGGTATACCACAGGGAATACAAATGGGATTAAGGGTTGGCTAATGCTGGGCAAAATACTGTATACAGTACTTGGAGATGGTCTTCTAGTAGTACCCTTGGCCACCATTAGAGACAGGCTACTATTCTCTTTTACCCCTTCATTCAGGTACATTGTTTCTTACCTGCAATGTTCAAGTGAACATCTCAGGTACATCATTGAGTACATTGCTGAGGAATTGATTATTGTTCCTTGCAATAGGAAATGTTGATTGGCCTCATAAATTGTGGGGAAAATTTGTTTTTTTTAAACACCATTCTATCTTAATTAGCAAAATGTTTATGGATCTTCAAAGTTTGAAAAACATTTTAGATATTGCTTCATTTATTAACATTGAAAATTCTATTCAAAGCTGAATCCAGCTGCACAAGAGTTTGGTTCTGCATTTGTTACAACACATTAATAATGCACATTTCTGAAAATGTTTATTTATCAGCAGAATAGTTTTCAAGAGAAAACATTTTTTTCCAGTTATTTCATCAAGGTAGAAAAAGCTGTGAATTTTGAATGATTGAAATGTAGGTGACTAAGGTGAGGCTTTTACATAAAATATAAATTCATGAACTCCTTTCTCACCTCAAAAATATTCCAGCTCCTGATTTTCTAAATGAATATGAATATACCTCATTTTAGTATAATCAACATAACTACAGTATTTGCATTGGACTTGGCTTATGAGTGGATAGCTAGATGTGAAAATGACTGACTCTCATGCAGATGACCCCAGTTCAAAACCCAGGAGCATCATCACAACATATTCAAAGCAAGGAACCAATCAGCAGCAAAGAATATTGTGAACTAAAGTATACAGATAGAGTAAAGAAGATACAGGGAAGAATACAGCACAAAGAAGGCATACTATACTTATCCAGTGTATGCAAGGGAGCTTGAGTAAATACTGTGCAAGCTATACAAGTACTGAATATACTAATAAACTAGCCAAAACTCTGAACAGCAGCAAAGCTCTTCCAGTAGTTGATGCATATACAGTACAGTAAGTAAAATCTTAAAACAAACATTTGCGGACCACAAAAAAGTTTGCTGCACTGAATAAGTTATGATTTTTCAAAACTGATGACTTGAATTTTTTCAACATCACATCCGCCTATAATCAATCATATCTAGATTTTTGGCATCCTGAGATTGTTAGTGTTGTTTGAAAAACTGAATGATTCCAGAAAAAAATTGGCTTCAGTCATACATTCAAATGGATGCCTATAATTGCATTGTCTGCATAAGATTGTAATTAATTAATTAATGAAGGAAGATAACCATCAGGAGCAGCAAGCACATATCTTTCCCAGGCCTACACCCTCAAAGTCTTGTTGCACTGAATTTTAAACAATTTTTGTTGTCTAGGAAAATTTGCTTTTTTCACCCCTCCCATATAATCTCTTCATCCTGAAATTCTGATAGGAAGATGTGCTGAACCACTTGAAACCATGCTTCTTCAACTTATTACTTCTATCCAAGCTACAAGAACCGGTCAGTTACATTTCCTATAATAGAGGGCCATTTCTGACTGCGTCTGTCTCATTTACACATTTTTTACATGGAGGATCCATTCAGCATTTCCCAAAAAGTTTGTTCTGCTGCAATTTGGTTGATTTGTATGATATTTTCAACCTGTATTCATCCTGTCTTCCCGCCAGGATTTGAATGAAGGTTTGCTATAAGGAAAAAGATGTAGTGTAACAAGATGTTTCTGTTGAAGTTCTTATTAATGGCACGATTGCCTATTTCAAAATCTGCTTCCTTGCTTTTCCAAGTGTGCTTGCTTGTACCATGTTTCCTGGAGTACCACACACCCCAATTTTTTGTGACAAATTTGCCAAGAAAGAACTATCCCCATGTAAGATTTCGTGTCGACACAACTCACCGCTCTGTAACTTGCCGCACTTGTAACTTGCCGCACCCCTTATGACTTGCCGCTGTCATACCTTGCCGCACAACTGACTCGCCGCTGTCATCTCTTGCCGCACAGACAACCTGCCGCTGCAACAACTTGCCGGAGTAACTGCGGCAAGTAACATTTCAGTTTGACCCAAGCAGTTACTAAAATGTGCCAGGTTGAGGAGGCCTAAGTTGGGAAAAATCCAGGAGCCAAATTTTCTTTTGTTTCCAAGATTTTCCCATGCAAATCCTATGCCAGAAATGCAGGAAAAAACATCACCCAGCAAGACATTTTTTTAAATTTTCATTCAAAATTTTCTGCAGGATTAGAAAAAAAATCTCAGACTTTTTCCAAACTTAGCCCTCGGTGAAAAAGTTGGTTTTTTTTATTCCCAGTGCTCAGTGGCACACAATTTCGCAAAAATGTCCCAACTTTGCCTCACAAGGGTTAAATATGTTAACAGAATGCTGGACTTAGAGAAAGGGTTCATTTGCCAATTAGTCTTTCACTTCCTTTCAAAACATATCATGTTCCTTTTTTATTTCTCTTCTCTTTCCTTTGTCAACAAAATGATAGCCAAAAGGCAACACAAAATGAGGCATACAGAGGTTTCAGAAGAAAAGCCTTTGCGAGTACCAGACATTTTTTTTAAGGATTGTCTCTAAGAGAATTCAGAGAGGGATTCGGAAAAATACAACTTGTGGAGGTCCCAGCTATTTATTATCCATCTGGTTCAACTGCATTAAATGCATGTATACATTTTGAATAGTTGTAGCTGCTACCATGAAAATTACACAGAAAATAGTTCAAGTGACCATATACCGGACACATCATGAAAAGTCTCTGCAGGCCAGATCCACGGGCCGTATATGAATCGGGCAGCACTGTTTGCTTTTATATCTGATTTACTGGCGCGCAAACCAGCGTCAGAAACAAAGTTACAAAGATGAGTCTGGGATATTTCCAACCAACGTCCAATTCTGATCCCCGCACACACCAGCATTTTCCTGCCGGTCGGGAAACGCGCAGCAACTCCGAAATCACTGCATGCTGGCGAAAACATAAGGAAGAGCTATGAACACATCAACCAGACAACAGATAGTAAATGAAATAAGGAAAGAAAACAGACAAACAGATGGAGGAGAGATAGTAAAATGAAATTACCAGAGAGCGAGAGATGAGGACGACGAGGATTCGAAACGATTCCCCCTCAGCGTTTATAATTGTGCGCCAGCGCAAACACAGAGTGAGTCCCGCGGACCAGAACGCGCTGCTTCCGGTTCGCGCCTTCCTGTACATCCACGCTTATATAGTGAGCGAGCGACCGGAAATACCATCCAACCCACGCAATTCTCACTTTTTTTGTTCTCCAGGAGAGACAGAGGAGGAATAAAAAGACAGGAATAATAAGGGAGTTCAACAGACATCACATTTCCTGCGAACTTGGATGTCTATCCTCATCGCCACGTCTTCTGCCTCTCATTGAAAACTTCCATGGTGGAAAAGGCAAAAAAGCCAAGCCCAGGGTGTTACTCACAAGGACAAGGGGTCTAACAAAAGTTCTTGAAATAATAGGAGAAATAGAATATGATTGGAAAAAAAGTAATGTTCAGGAAAAATTTCTCTGGGACAAAAAAACAAAAGATTTCTGGGGGTATACCACAGGGAATACAAATGGGATTAAGGGTTGGCTAATGCTGGGCAAAATACTGTATACAGTACTTGGAGATGGTCTTCTAGTAGTACCCTTGGCCACCATTAGAGACAGGCTACTATTCTCTTTTACCCCTTCATTCAGGTACATTGTTTCTTACCTGCAATGTTCAAGTGAACATCTCAGGTACATCATTGAGTACATTGCTGAGGAATTGATTATTGTTCCTTGCAATAGGAAATGTTGATTGGCCTCATAAATTGTGGGGAAAATTTGTTTTTTTTAAACACCATTCTATCTTAATTAGCAAAATGTTTATGGATCTTCAAAGTTTGAAAAACATTTTAGATATTGCTTCATTTATTAACATTGAAAATTCTATTCAAAGCTGAATCCAGCTGCACAAGAGTTTGGTTCTGCATTTGTTACAACACATTAATAATGCACATTTCTGAAAATGTTTATTTATCAGCAGAATAGTTTTCAAGAGAAAACATTTTTTTCCAGTTATTTCATCAAGGTAGAAAAAGCTGTGAATTTTGAATGATTGAAATGTAGGTGACTAAGGTGAGGCTTTTACATAAAATATAAATTCATGAACTCCTTTCTCACCTCAAAAATATTCCAGCTCCTGATTTTCTAAATGAATATGAATATACCTCATTTTAGTATAATCAACATAACTACAGTATTTGCATTGGACTTGGCTTATGAGTGGATAGCTAGATGTGAAAATGACTGACTCTCATGCAGATGACCCCAGTTCAAAACCCAGGAGCATCATCACAACATATTCAAAGCAAGGAACCAATCAGCAGCAAAGAATATTGTGAACTAAAGTATACAGATAGAGTAAAGAAGATACAGGGAAGAATACAGCACAAAGAAGGCATACTATACTTATCCAGTGTATGCAAGGGAGCTTGAGTAAATACTGTGCAAGCTATACAAGTACTGAATATACTAATAAACTAGCCAAAACTCTGAACAGCAGCAAAGCTCTTCCAGTAGTTGATGCATATACAGTACAGTAAGTAAAATCTTAAAACAAACATTTGCGGACCACAAAAAAGTTTGCTGCACTGAATAAGTTATGATTTTTCAAAACTGATGACTTGAATTTTTTCAACATCACATCCGCCTATAATCAATCATATCTAGATTTTTGGCATCCTGAGATTGTTAGTGTTGTTTGAAAAACTGAATGATTCCAGAAAAAAATTGGCTTCAGTCATACATTCAAATGGATGCCTATAATTGCATTGTCTGCATAAGATTGTAATTAATTAATTAATGAAGGAAGATAACCATCAGGAGCAGCAAGCACATATCTTTCCCAGGCCTACACCCTCAAAGTCTTGTTGCACTGAATTTTAAACAATTTTTGTTGTCTAGGAAAATTTGCTTTTTTCACCCCTCCCATATAATCTCTTCATCCTGAAATTCTGATAGGAAGATGTGCTGAACCACTTGAAACCATGCTTCTTCAACTTATTACTTCTATCCAAGCTACAAGAACCGGTCAGTTACATTTCCTATAATAGAGGGCCATTTCTGACTGCGTCTGTCTCATTTACACATTTTTTACATGGAGGATCCATTCAGCATTTCCCAAAAAGTTTGTTCTGCTGCAATTTGGTTGATTTGTATGATATTTTCAACCTGTATTCATCCTGTCTTCCCGCCAGGATTTGAATGAAGGTTTGCTATAAGGAAAAAGATGTAGTGTAACAAGATGTTTCTGTTGAAGTTCTTATTAATGGCACGATTGCCTATTTCAAAATCTGCTTCCTTGCTTTTCCAAGTGTGCTTGCTTGTACCATGTTTCCTGGAGTACCACACACCCCAATTTTTTGTGACAAATTTGCCAAGAAAGAACTATCCCCATGTAAGATTTCGTGTCGACACAACTCACCGCTCTGTAACTTGCCGCACTTGTAACTTGCCGCACCCCTTATGACTTGCCGCTGTCATACCTTGCCGCACAACTGACTCGCCGCTGTCATCTCTTGCCGCACGGACAATCTGCCGCTGCAACAACTTGCCGGAGTAACTGCGGCAAGTAAACTTGCCGCACATGGCTTGCAGCACACACAACTCACCACAGCAATAACTTCATGATTAAATGTAGGGAGGAATCCTGTTGGGGTATTAAATGTTAACTTTTAAAGGGTTTACTCATGTTTTTATTCATGTTAGCAAAAGGGGTTACAAGTATTTCACCTTGGACAAAATCTGTACAGAAAAATACAAGAACTTGGGCTTGCTTCTACTTACATGAAAGATTAAGTATTTCAAAAATTTGCTAAAATGTTATTAGCATTATCTTTTTTACCAAGTGAAGAAGTATGTGATGCATTTGAAATGTTAAAAAAAGAAAAATCATATCCAAAAAATCTTGATCCAATTTATGAGTATTTTGAAAAAATGTACATAGGACAAAAAATTTACGTTTTCCACTTCCATTTCATCACAAGAAAATGAAATTTCAAATAAAATGAAAAAATCCACTTTCATTTCATTTTTTCACATTTAATTGCGGCAACTTGTATGAGCGGCAGGTTATTTCTGCGGTGAGTTGGGCTTGCGGCGGGTTGTCACAGCGGCAAGAGATGACAGCGGCAAGTCAGTTGTGCGGCAAGTTTGGGTGCGGCAAGCACAGCTGCGGCAAGTACAGGTGCAGTGAGTTGTACCGGAGCCGTAAGATTTATACCCCAGTTCTTGGGTTGAAAATCAAGTATTGAGAGTTTGAGACCTATTTTGTGCATTGATAAATGTTGGAATCATTACACCAATTGTTGCACACAATTGAACATATGGCATAACAGAAACTTTTTCACAACAAATCTCATTATAATTAACTGCTTACACTGGTCATTTTTTATCCTTGCCCAATAGCCAAAAATTTCCATGACCTAGTTTATAATCATTGCTTTAATGAAGTTTTTACTATTCCCAGCAGCTTTGTTGCAACATGATTTTACTGTCAGAGTGAAACATTCAATTCTATAATGAATATCCACTTCGAATATCTTCAACTAATGCACATGGAAGATCAGCAGGCGGGGTTTTGCTGATCAAATTTTTTCCATGGAATAATCGTGAATTCTCCCACCCAATCATCAGGAAAAAGACATAGGGTCATTACCACGCACATCGAAACTTTTGACGCATACACTTTTTGAAACAAGCCATTCCAAGAAGTGGTTCGCTTTTTTCAGAATGTCACGGTTCAATAATATACTGAATACTGTATTATTGGAAACAAGAGCATGTACATGCAACATTTGATTCTCTAAGCAACATTTCGTTTCGATTTTTCAATGAGTGCACATCGAACACAACGAAACAAACAACGTCAAGTTTCCTCCTTGATCACTTCGCTGTATTTCAGAAGTAGTCGGATCATCGACAAGTCAAGCTCAGATTTTTAGCCGACAAAGCGTTTCATACGACAGCGCGCACATCGGATCCTAACAAAAAACAAAAGATAACGTTTTACAAGGTACATACTGCTGGAATTGACGTGAGAATAAGTTGCAACGGACTCGAGAAACAAAATTGTCATATACTGCATAAGACCTCAGACGAACTGATGCTCACTCATTGTCCCCATACTCCTCACTGACGGGGGCTCTCAGAATTCAACGTCGGGCCCGAACGGATAGTAAACGTGATCGGTCGCCCTGGAAAGAAATTTCGCACATCGAATTACACATTATTCTGCGCACATTCAAATCGCTTCGGAAATTTTTCAAGTAAGATAATCTGAAACAACGGGAAGCAAATGCTGTACTGTACCGACGTAGGGACACTCGAAAGTCGAAAAATATGGCCGGACATCCTGACAATTTTTTGAGATACGGTAAGTTAAGCAACATTTACGGAGGCATTTCATTTTTCGAATGTTTTCATCTTTCGAAAAAATTGGCCTTTTTATGTTTGCAAAAATTAAAAAGAAACATTATTTTAAATTCACTGTAGTTCATGATTTAAAACAGACTAATTTTGCGCTTCTTTTTTCAAGAGTCATTTCCATCATTTAAAAACAGTGGAATTAATGTGCGTTTTCTATGCTTTTTGAGCTCCATTTCGAACAAAATCAAATTATGTGTGATTTTCTTCCGCACTTATTTTCTGCATTTCGAAGTTGACCAATTTATTTTATTATAATTTTTGAAGGCCTTTCTCTTAACTTTCATCAACTGGAGAAAGAATAAAAATATCCCAATTGAAGTCTACGGGAAAAGGTGATCCAATATGCGAACGTTCCGACATAGGGACACCGTCAGAACACCAATTTCGTCCTCATCTCGGTGTCCAACTGTACAGTATAATCTAGTTACAAAGATGCATTTTATTCTTCAAAAACCTTCGCAATACAAAAATTCCTATAAACAAAATTAAAATAACATTATGGCTGTTGGACAGGGACCAAAATAAGCAAATTTCTTGAAATCATTAATTCGTTATAACGAGATTAGAAGAAACAGATGGGATTAAAACAGTGAACAAAGCATTTAAATTCAAAATCTCAACCTCATTTTGGACAGTCGAAAAACACTCGGTCACAGAAGAACTAAAAATTATATTTTCGCGTGAGATGCGAGGAATAATAAAAATAAAATGCGCTAATTTTCCACTTCGAAGAATCGAACAAGCACGGAAGTAGATAAGGGAGGAAACAATTCTGCGAACTTGAAAATTACAGCAAAAATGCTGGATCGTAGAATTTACGAAGAAACACTGCGCAACTTTTTCTCTGTCAACGTCGCGTCAATTTCGCTGGGAATTTTTTCTGAACAGACAAATACCGAATGATCACGGGAAAAATATGCTTCTTGAGTTCCCAGGAAAAAGAGGAAAACGACGACCGCAATTGTTTCTTTAACGTTACCTATATGAGGTAAAAAAAAGAAAGAAAGAATTAACTCACCAGTTCATGTGGCAAACTCTACCCTGGACTCCTTTATCAAACGAATCCAAAGCTGCCATGTCTTCATCAGTCAATTCAAAGTCAAACACGTTGATGTTTTCTTCCAGTCTAGATTTCGACACTGATTTCGGAATGACAACTCTGCCTTTCTGCACCTGAAATTCAAAATAAAAAATCCGAATTTTTTTCACTTTTTTTCTCTATATACTGGGGAATAAACACAAAGGTTAGACCATCATTACCTGATAACGAATGCAAATTTGCGCGGTACTCTTGCCGTATTTCGGGCCGATGGAAGTGATCTTCGGATCAGAGAGCAAGGTGGGATCTTCGGGAGTGGCCCACGGCCTGTCTGGGGATCCCAATGGACTGTAAGCTGTCAGGACCAATCCTTTTGATGTACAGAATTCTTGCAACTTGATCTGGTTCAACCAAGGATGACTTTCAACCTAGAAATGGGGATTAGAATTTATGGAAATGTCCAGAAGAAAAGGGGAAAATCATACTTCATTCCTGCACTTGGCAGTTACATCCATCACGATTTGATAAGCTAGAACTGAAAATGTTACACTACAGTATTTTGGATTGCAATTGAAGACATAATGCCATTACACAACTGAAAAGTAAAACCCCAATTTAATGCCAATCTTGGTTAGTGCAAAAAATATGCCAGGATTAACGGTGGCATCATATTGGGGTGTTGTATCAGTATGATATTAATTTGAATGCTTCTACAATAGGTAAAACATGTTTTTTTGCAGAATTGTTCGGCCATAAGTCTGTTCTATAAAAAAGAAAGCCAAACAAAATATTTTGAAGCTCAAATGAACTGTTTTCATTGCATTTACCTTCATGTTATAGTCCAAAATATTTTAGATTTTTGCAGAAATTGGGTCAAGCAAAAGAATGGAACTGTTTCTTGTAGTTCTGTATAAACCTTTCAATGGAAGTACACATTTCCAAGGTCAGGTGGCGCATTTTTAATTTCTTTTCAAAGAAATTACTGTATTTCAGTTTTTGAGATGCTTTTTGCTGTGGAGGAAATTCACGTAAAACCACCCAATGGCATTCAAATTCAGAAATGGCTTTTTAAATTATCCTGAGCATGGGCATGTGATTAACATTAATTACCTTATGATACCCCTCAAAATGTGCCTTATTTCTCTAATTTTGGCCTATTTTTCATTCAATAAAGGAAATGTTTTGTAGCACTGTGTGAGTTGGCATTAAATCTGCGTTTCCTTTAAAAACACAACAAAAACAGAACCAAATACAGTACTATATGTCATTGCGTCCGTTCACCTGCAGCATAGCTGGTTTTATGGAACAACTGTCCAAGATGCGCTGTATTTGTTTCGAGTTGAAATTCGACAGTCCGATGGCCTTTACCAGACCCTTTTCCACCAAGGATTCTACAGCTTTGTAGGTATCCAAATAATCATCCTCCGAATAGATAACCTTCCCACTCTCGTCCTTCGGAAACAATTCCCCGTCAACATTCTGCGAATAAAGCGAACTGCGGTCAGTCAAAATACAAGTTACAAGAAATACGGTACCCACCTTGTAGCACACAGATATTAATTTGAATGCTTCTACAATAGGTAAAACATGTTTTTTTGCAGAATTGTTCGGCCATAAGTCTGTTCTATAAAAAAGAAAGCCAAACAAAATATTTTGAAGCTCAAATGAACTGTTTTCATTGTATTTACCTTCATGTTATAGTGCAAAATATTTTAGATTTTTGCAGAAATTGGGTCAAGCAAAAGAATGGATCTGTTTCTTGTAGTTCTGTATCAACCTTTCAATGGAGGTACACATTTCCGAAGTCAGGTGGCGTGTTTTTTAATTTATTTTTAAAGAAATTACTCCATTTTTTGAGATGCTTTTTGCCATGGAAGAAATTAACATAAAACCACCCAATGGCATTTCGAATTCAGAAATGGCTTTTCAAATTATCCTGAGCATGGGCATGTGATTAACACTAATTACCTTATGATACCCCTCAAAATGTGCCTTATTTCTCTAATTTTGGCCCATTTTTCATTCAATAAAGGAAATGTTTTGTAGCACTATCTGAGTTGGCATTAAATCCGCGTTTCCTTTAAAAACACAATGGAGGGAGACTTGTTCAAGGGAGATTTGTGGCACTATGCAGCAGGGGGGAGGGGGGTACTAATTCAACGGTTGACTATACTTTATATACAGTTTATTTCAACTAATGCAACGATAAGAGCTTCAGAAGTTCTATCTCTACATCATTAAATTTGCGGCGGATATTCGAAGTAAAAAAAAAATCGATTACTGCGCACAGAGAAACAAAAAATGCATCCAACTTTGGTAGGTGTAATACATGTTGATACAAGTCAATACACCTCAAAAGTGGGTAATAACTTCACGGGTACGCTTTCGCGTTCCAGTCTCCTTCCATAGAAAATTATTCATTTTTAATCTATATCCAACGTATTGCACATAGTCGCGCATGTTTCTTTGTCACTATGTAGGTGTTGCTCGCATTCTGCCGTTTTGGACACAAGTTCAATTTTAATTAGTTTTGGTACGATCAGACGTCTCTTATCAAATATGACAGGGCCCAACAGAAAAAAATCATATGAGAGAAGTTTTGAGTTATAAAGGTTTGGGAAACTAGGTCTGAGAATTGTTGCGGTGCATTTCAAAAGTGATTTGGGCTGAATGTTTGCTGCAACTGCGTGTAAGCATGTCTAAGAAGATTCCCACTACATAAAAGGCAAACTAGAGAAAACTGGAGAATGAACGAGTCTTCACAGAATGCAGAACCGCAAGACAGGGTTGTACGGATCAATCCAAGTTGTTCATATTCTTTCCAAAAACATCACAACCTGAATTTCATGTCGTTCCTTATTGTCACAAATTTTGAGTTAGGGAAGTTCACAGTTAGAATATTTAGAGTTGAGGATGTTCAGGTTAAGTTATTTTAAAAGGACTACACCAAATGGAGTTAAAGAGGTTTTCGACTTCCGGAGATTCCAGTTAGAAAGGTCTGACCGTACTGCTTCCCTGAGATATGGCATGTTCGAGATTGGGACGACATCTGTCCATCGTTGAAGAAGTTATCGGAAAGAACCAAATACAGTACTACAGTATATGTCATTGCGTCCGTTTACCTGCAACATAGCTGGTTTTATGGAACAACTGTCCAAGATCCGCTGTATTTGTTTCGAGTTGAAATTCGACAGTCCGATGGCCTTTACCAGACCCTTTTCCACCAAGGATTCTACAGCTTTGTAGGTATCCAAATAATCATCCTCGGAATAGATAACCTTCCCACTCTCGTCCTTCGGAAACAATTCCCCGTCAACATTCTGCGAATAAAGCGAACTGCGGTCAGTCAAAATACAAGTTACAAGAAATACGGTACCCACCTTGTAGCACACAGGCCAGTGGATATGATACAAATCGACGTAATCCAATCCGAGACTCTCCAGTGATGTTTGAGCTGCTTTCTCCACATCCGCCGGATTGTGGAATGTATTCCAGAGCTGGAAAACAACCGAAGATTAATAAAAATTAATTGCCTCGATTCCATAGCATCACGTCGGATTTGAACATGCACGCGTCAAAAAAGGCATGAAGTAAACCAGTTATGATAAACTGTCGCGGAATAAGGCAGTAATTATTGGAACATAAAAAACATACAGTATGGCAGCGTATTTCAATGCACTAGAATGGAGAGAAATGTTCCGGCAATCCTTGAAATAATTATCGCACTGCTTCACAGAATACATTCCACCTCGAGAGGTGGACCGTCTGCCAAGATTCTGGCAACAGTGAGATAATTATCGTATTTACTGTACTTCATTGACATGCGCACCTTCTTCGAAATCAGAAGGAAAACCGGGTGCGCCTGATAAGCAGGTATACTACTGTATATCTAAAATTTTGAACATTTTGTTGAGCGTCATAATTTTCGACCAATGTGAACAGAAAAAATGGAAATGATGGAAAATTGGCACTCAATTTGATGACAACTCGACAAAATTTAAATTCTGAAGCCTATCAATTTCAAAATATTCCAATTTCCAGGGTCTAAATTGGCGAGCATGTCGTAATCAAGGATACGTTCTTATCTATATTCGAGGCTGAATAATTCGGGTGCGCATCAATTGATGGTGCGTGGTACTCAGGTAAATACAGGTATAGAATAATTCAACATTCATCGTTTTCTTCGCAGACCGAGAATGATTCCCACGCTTTTCGCGTAGTCGCTAAATATTCAGACCGTCTCGCTCACCTTCGTGACGACATACAGATCCTCTCGTTTCACAGTTCCATCGGCAATTTTGGCAGCGATCGCCTCACCAACGGACTTCTCATTCTCGTACACAAAAGCCGTATCGATGTGGCGATATCCGACATCGATCGCATCTTTCACAGCTTGTTCTACAACCCCAGGCTTGCTTTTCCACGTACCTAGGCCAACAGACGGCACCTTTTGGCCATTCGATAGAGTCACAATCGGAGCACCGGGCATTTTCGGAAACACGCGTCGGATTCGAACAGTACTCTGGCGAAGAAGTAACAAGGAAACACGAATGAGAAACTGAGAATCGCCAACACTGAAAGAAGACCATTCACGCCAATCACAAAACGTTCTTGGCAGGCTTCCGAACCGAAAAAGAAAATAATCGAGATCAGTTCAGCTTTTATGGCACCTTAGATTTGCATGCAACATGCAATGGGTCATCCGAAATTATTTTCCAACTCACATCCCATGAATCCACTCAATGAACACCTTAGTCCAACTGAACGCCAGTTTGACTCGAGTTTTTTCTTACTTTGAAAGGCCGGAAAGTATCACGCCTAATTAAAGAATCGATGGCGCCTCGCATTCACGTTCGGTACCAAAAATACAAATCACAATCAAGAACATTAACAATCCCATTTCTTCCGGAACAATACTAAATGCCGAGATCGTCAATTACGGACATTCAAGAAGTAATTCGAAGGGCTCCTCCCCAGTATCTTCGCCCAAGTTAAGATCACTACACAGCATTGACCTCAAGATTCGACACAAGAAACAATAATACCGTACGCCATTAAAGTCCTCCGGTTCAGAGGACTTACGCAGCTAACGTTACACACATCGTGCATAGCAAAGCGAAAATCACAACTCGAACATCCTCCAATAACAAGATTTCGGATAGTTGAAAATTCACAACGATTTCTTGGGATTCCATGGCATCGAAGAACGGGTGGAGTCTGGGAGTTTGCGAAACCTGCAAAATTGTACAGACAACTTACATGAAGGCAAATTAAATTATCAGCGAATTTCTCACCAAAGAACACCAAGATATATCCCGTCACTTCGTTCTTTGAATTCAATTCTTCGATTCGCTACACCGTCACCTCCAAGACGGGTACGAGCTCTTCGCCATACAGTCATCGGAGACTTGTATTGGAATAGTGGCGTGATTCCAATACAAGTGGCGAACGAATTAGATCGAAACTTCCACTGAAATGGATAAGCACAATCATAATCAATGCGACGAAAGCAATGCAACTTCGACGATGCAGAAACCAAAGAGGAAAATTACATTGATTAGAGGATGCGTAGTCAACTGCCGGTAAGAAAATGCCCACAATGGAATCGAACTCGCAAAATTACAGAGAAAATATTTTTGCGAACCCAAAACGAGCCCTCTAACTCGATACTCTTCAGGGACCTTACTAGGGGACTTTTTGTAGTCTTCAGCAATATAATTAATGTCATCGCACCCAGCAGCAATGGTAAGTCATCTTCCTGCGCCTCAGGCCCATCGGGAGCTCCCAAATTACTGCGCGACGTAAAAGTAACACTGTACAATTCACCTGGCAGAACTTGATTAAATTCCGATTGACCTAGTCAAGGATCAATTTCAACTGGTTATGAGTTACCATTCACACTTTCACGAGCATCAATAAAAAAACACACCCTACAGGTACCGGTGTAGACGGGCGCTGGTACTGTACGCTTCAACCCAACTTTCATACACATCCACTTTCTTCGGTCCCACTTCTCAAAGAGGCTGCTGGGTTGTGGGTCACTCCTTTCATAAGAACACACCTCCTTCAATACTATTCATGAGTGACTTCAAGCGTTTTATTCCCAGTACAGCAAAGTACTGTATCTTTGTGCAGTTGTTGAGGGATTCAAGAATTTCTGCATATTTTGAAACTCAGGAATTTCTTTACACTACACGTAAAATACTTCTATGATACTCAAGTAAAATAATTTTCTTCACCACATTGTCAAGTGGTTACATGTTCTTTCTTCTTCGATTTCATCTTACGTAATAGTTGACAATAATTGGACATCACGCTTACAATTTCTCTATGCTCACTTACTGTTTCATGAATAAATAGTATAAGCCAGAAACAAAAAATCATTGATTTAATGTTGAAGATTTTTGAAAATAAAGATAAATTCTGTAAAGTAGAAAGTAGGAATTATTCAGCAAGAGTTCATCAATAATTCGAGAAAATAAAATATTTACAAACTTCCAAGGCCCCCGCCAATAAATCGAGTCAACACCAACGTTATCTAGTTCTACGCTTCTCACAGATCACGCATCATTTTTTTAAAGCTGTGACTTTTGTTCCACGACTTGAAGGTGAGATACACGAAAATTCGAACACTTCGATCACGACTGTTTAAGTCGAGTACAACAAAATTTTCACGAACTGTCGCTAAAAAGAAGACCCGGTTAGCATTTAAGAATAAAGTATAAAGACGCAGGAAAACTAACGTTCAACCGAATTGATTCACTCTAAATTCTGGGTCAAGTGTAAAAGCAAGGATGTCGATGCTTCATCAAAACACCGATTTCTTCGAGTGTAAGAGATTTTTTTCACGCGCGCAGATCGGTTTTTAAAACAAAGGTTAAAAATGCTTCAAATGAACAGCTTCTCCGAATAACAAGTCAAGGCAATGCTTTTGCTTCTGACCAGAATTCCAAAAACAGGTTTTAAAAAACAAGATCAAAAATTCCATCAAACGAATCTTATCATTTTCAGTTCAATGGTACAAGAATTGGAAACCAGGTTCATTTCAAAATTGATGAGATAAAGCTAACCGAAGTATGACAAATCTTGAGAGATTCCGAGTAAATACCGTTTTTATACTCGAAGTACAGTACTTCTCAGTTTCTCATTCCTGAAACGAAGATACGCGTCTCACATTTGAGCAAATACACCAAGAACAAAAAACTTTTCTATGCTTGAATCCCATGCAATCAGAATTAAAATGAATTATTCAACACAGCATCGGAGCAAACCTCACCTTGGTGAGGAAAACGATGTCCTCGAGTTCAAGGTTCCTTCCTTTTCTACTTTTTTCTGGAACGCCGTGCAGTTCCGACGCCCTTTCCATTCTCGTAGGCCTCTGCAATGTCGACGTGACGATACCCGAGATCGATCGCATCTTTCGTCACCTGTATCATCAAGATCCTCGGAACAAATTTCACGTCATCCTCGTCTTCCATGTGTCCATGCCCAAAATCGGCATTCGCAGTCCGTTATTCAATAAAACAAATGGTATTTTCCATTGCCGCCATCTTTCACAATTGGTCAAAATATTTCACAAAATAGCAAGAAAACTACGTCGAATGATTCGATCAAGGCGCGCAGAAGAAAAATCACGATGACCAACGAAGACAACACTATCAAGAGACGGCGGAACATTCTTGAAATTCGACAGTTCGGGAAAATTCAACAGGCAGGAATCACCAAAATGAAATTTTTTCCGTTCATCATTTTCAAGCTCAAGAAAGGAACGACTTGAAAACGAAACATCTCGAAACAGATTCAGTCACAGCAACTGGCGGAGTAACTTGGAATATACGTCTAGCCAAAACGCGAACTTTCACTTGCGCATGCCTAAAACCGCAGCGGTTCAATAAGGTAGAAAAATAAGGGGTTATAATCATCATTCTGATGAAAAAAAATTAACCAGAATTATCCAATTGGTCGTCAAAATCGTGGCGATCACATAACGAGTCTTCACTAATAAAACTGCCATGTTGAAAAACGCGTTTCCCCCGCTATATATATATTTTTTTCATTCCACGACGACGCGACGCAGTTGAGATGTTCGCCGTGCGCCTGCATTGTCCAGAACATTCTCGAACTGAACTACGGAGGCACTCCCGCTCACGGAATCCCACTTCTCCACAGCACAGGCAATGCAAGACCTCATTCACGAAAAAGCAGCAATACTGTACCCATAGAGAAATCGAATCTAAAAGCTGCGAATGCAGCGCCTCATGAACTGGTTTTAAAATGAAGCTCACCTTGAACGAACGCGCGAGTTCCCGGTTCTTTACGATGATACACGGGAATTAAGCATTGCAATTTTTGTGCACATCACAAAAGGCTAAACCGACGATTTTTGTTTACATATCTGCTCTTACGTAAACAAGTTAATATATACAGATTGTCATGGGCTTGGGTGTCATTCCTGCGTCAAGAAATGTCGGGTGTTGTGTTCCTCACCACTACAGGAATCTCGTTACGCACACATTTCATCATGCAGCATAGTAACTATTATTGATATACGACTTGGATGAATGCATAACTGAATATTTCAATCGAAAAGAGAGATCACGGCGAAGCTTCGACGATCATGAGTGAACGGAGAGGTTTGGATATCAGTATACAGTACGCATATTCACACATTATCCGAACTAGTGTACACAGGAACGAACTTCCAGCTTAACCAAGAAGTTCCGTTTTTAGCAGGAGAATCAATACGCGTCTGGATCTCATTCACATCGTCAAAAAAATTTCAATTCAACAATCGAATCTCCAGATGCGGATAGAGTACAGTAGCTGAAAGTTGAAAATTGCAGAAAACAATTAAAACTAACGAGTTCTCTCGAAACTTGACTTCCGCATTAAAAAGAATTTTACAGTTCACTGCGTATTTCACGCGGCAAGAGATGAGTCTTCCTGTCATATTTAATTTTTATTCTAGGCCATGTTAAACAGGTCCAATGCTCGATTTTCACTCAGTAGAAACACAGAAAAAAATTAAGCTCAAAGGAAGAAACGAATATTGTACAATAACTTAAATCCAATTATATTGACCACTTATGACCAGGATAAAAACACAGGATATCTATCAACCATGAGTAATGGAATTCAATGCAGTTCACTTCTGGGATTGAAGTGAACCCGGATTCTCCGTTTCACAAATAATTTTCAAGTTAAATTTTAGCGTATACTTTCTTGAATGAAAGGTTTTTCGACACACACACCTGTGCAATCCACCAATGATGCAAGAACATCCTTGAGTAAAATGGTCAACACTTCTCGCAAAATAGAGGGTTGTTCGACATTTCCTAATGAACTGAATTACTGTACAGTATAATAGTCTCGCTTCAAGAAATTGATAAAATAATTTCCCGAATTCCCATACAGTATACTGTACTCTACCATCCTTCAACACAAGTTACAAACCTGAATCGAGGAATTACATGAAGTTTCCGTGACCTGACCGATTACGCTAGCTTGTTTTTGATCCATTGCATTCACGTGAAGTTAATTCAACATCTCACTTTCGTTGCACCATGTTCACTATTTGTCACTAACAATTCGGCGATCACCCTACAGGCCTATATGATCAGTGAACACTGAGGAATATTTTTTCGATGCCGAAGTGGTTGTCACTTGGGATCCGCATCCACCCTAAAAATGCACGGAGTTGTGAAATGAAACTTGTGCCATCTTTTGGCAGCGGCACAGTGAATATTGTATCTCGCTATTAGACAAGGGAAAATTGAATAACTGATTGATATGATGCAAGTACGGAGAGAAGTTTTATTCAAGTAAAAACACTGCCATGAAATGAAAAGGCCATTTTTTCCGGCACAGGAGCCATACAAAAAACACGGCTAAGAAAAACTGGTTACCATGAAATCGACTACCTCGTCTTTACGTACAAAACAAAAAAACATTCACAACACCCGAGCTTTTACACACTCACAGACATACAATCGTCCCCGTCAGTCAGTCAAAAGAATAGTTCCTACGCGAAGCAGTGCCAAGTAAAACTAAGAAGAGAAATCTTGTACTTCGGCCTGTCGTCTCGAGAAATCACCCGCTCACTCAACCGCAGCCACAAATAACGCTTATTGAAAATGACGTGCCTGAGATCAGCGGATAAAGATTCTGGGGTATTTTCATCTGCTCACGGAAGGTGCGAAGTAGGGAGGGGGGATTTAGGGTTGAAAAGGCGGCGATCTCGCATTGCTTTTTGAGACTCTCGCAGCGTCTTTTTTTTCTTCTTTTTTTGGTGAAAATTTAACCACTTGCCGATTTACGACGCGTTCTTCTTCGGGCGTCCGCGACCACGTCCAGACCCTCCGGCCGCTTTCGGCTGGGGATTAAATTATAACGCCCGTTATACAAGAAGCCCACGAAGAAATTCGCCAGGAAACTCACCTTTTTGGCAGCAGCACCACCAGTACCTGCCTTCGGTCGACCACGTCCGCGCTTCACCTTTGGTTCTTCGGCTTCAGGAGAGTCCTCCTTGTGATCCTCTTCGTCCTCGTCCGAATCTTCGGCAGGACGCTTCTTCGCTGGCTAACACGCACATGACGAAAGGGAAATAATCCATGAAAGGTGCAAAACTACTGTAATATGCAATTCACTTGTTAAACTACTTAAAGCTGAAGTGCGACACTTCTTAAGCAGGTGGTAAACGGAACTAAATATAATCTGCTGCGAAATAGTTTTCTAGCCTTGCGCTGGGCATCACACCACTTCAATAACTACAGTTTTCGGAAAGTGTAAAATGAAAAGTTACGTCGGATTGGTCGGAAACATTGACAAATAAATTACAAGGGAAGTGAATTTAACAGAAGCTGAAGTGACATCAATCAATTAGAAATCACGGGTGGCTCAAACACAAGAACCGGCTCGAAACATTGACAAAACCCCTCTCCAGTATTCCCCGTTGAAGCCAAAATTCGATGTGCAGTATTTAAATTTAGTAAAGGCGATATGGAGTTCGAAGAAGACATCTGTGTCAAGATCGGCATTCTACATGCTTAACGTACTGGACCAGGAGATGGAAAAATTCGTTCGATCGCGAAAAACGTCAAGAATTAAGAATAATTGCTTCAATTCGTAGAAAAACTCTTGATGAATTTTCATCAACGTGCGATCGGAAATACAGTAGGACACAGCTTGACGTTTTACCGGAAAAAATTCTTGCGAAGATGGTTCTCACCTTTTCGGCCTTCGGTGCAGCAGGCTTGCGACCGCGCTTCTTCGGAGCTTCTTGCACTTCGGTGTCCGACATGACTCTTGCGAATTTCTCAAAAATTACTCGCACGAAAATTCAAAAATCGACCTGTCGATAAGAAAGGGAAAAGTGGCGTTAAAAACCTTTGCATCTTCGCTCATGTAGCGGATACTAATCACTTCGAGGTTGACTTCGAAATTCGAATGCATCCCCAAGAAGATAAGCCGTCCTCCGAAGAGTAATGATCATTACGACTTTTCATGGAGTTCGCCACGAAGTAGCGTTTACCCACACGATCCAACTATAAGCCCAAACCAGTTCGATGATAATTTGGATCGGAACAGGCTCAGGAACCATCCAGATAAGAAGAATACGGAATTCCGCAGTAGCTCACGAACAGGTCATCTCGAATTATGGATTCAAGTTACTTGAACAAACGGCCTGAACAAAATAAACTGGAATCGCAGAATTCCGGCGACTACAATCGTTGTCTCCTGCCGTGAGCGCATTTCAACATGCCGTGCTACTAATAACTTACGATGATTCGTTTCAACCATTTTTCGCGGAGTGAAGCCTGGATGATCCGCGGTTGAACCGGGTAACAGTGAAGCCTGGATGATCCGCGGTTGAACCGGGTAACAAGTTCTCCAAGCGAAATAATCATAACGACTTGAATATTGCATTCTTTTGACAGGTTCGGAACGAGCGGTCTTCCAAGAATTCGTCAGTAACAAAAGCAAGAGAATACAGATAAGACTCGAGAAGGGGGCGGTGGGGAAAATTGGTGAAAAACGTCCTCCGTCGATCCACACAGCAGCTCACGTTCAATATCACTTAAGCCTTCAGTGAAGATTTCACAGTAAGAATTCACGGACGTTAAAATTCACGAGAGAAACCTCACACCGCGGCTTCCATACGCAGTTCGCGACTAACCTTCGCGCTTGAATTCGCCGTCGCCGGCTCCCGCGTCCGGGACGTTAGGAAATGGCTGATAAAAGAAAAGTGGCGGTGGAAATCGTGGACGGCAGACATGTTTTCTCTCAATCATCGAGTACGATATGACGTTTTCAATGTTCCAACCATGCACCTGCAGATCATAGCAGGAATACTTTACTGGCATATGGAGAAGCGTCCTGGCAAGTAACCTTTTTGGGCTCCATGCAGAATCAACAAATTTCCACAAAATATTTTTGAAGACCACAAATATTCCATACAAATTTTCCAGAACTGCAGAATTTTTTGAACACCTGCCATAAAGTCAGCCAAGCAAAAGGTTTTTTGCAAAATTTAATTCAAGAACCATTGAAGCAGCTATACAGTGGAATGTCTTGAAGAAAGGTTTCTGAGAATGAAAAATAAAATAATTTTTTCCAGCAGGTGAAGATTTCTCCAAAGCATTATTCAAAGAAAAGCCAACTTTTTTTCATCCAATAATTTCAAGTGCCATTGTCTTTCCAAATTTTAGATAAAGACAAAATATTTCTTCATTGATTTTGATAAATTTGTTTTGCTGAATACAACAATTTCCTGCAGACAAGGCAAAATTTTCTGAGTGTACTGGCACTGGTCTTTGGTGGACAGACTTCTTGCCAGAGCACATGTGAGCTGTGGAATTCACCCTGCTCCCCCTTCCCCCTGCCTCACTCCCTGAACCCATCACTCTCTCTTATTTGAAGAAAAATTATGACAGACTTCAGAAGGCCTGTTTGAATAGGTATAAATAGTGTAGTGGGAGAAGTACTATCAACAACTATAATTAATATTCATTTTAATAAACCTTATGGCTTTACTGAAGGTTCTCCTTTCATTACTCTGATTATAAAAGTTGAGTATAATCAATCTGAAATTGTCTAAATTAAATTTGCTATTGAAGGGTTGTTATATTATATTTATTTGCATTCATTCTCAATGCTGCCCTTCCTATGGACATTCAAAATTGTTTCTAACAGTTCAAACCAGACATATGTATGATATACATTAAATGCATACCTTATGTCCCTAAAGAACATGGAATTTTTTTTAATATTTTCCAGCTGTTGGATGAAGTTTAAAAGCTTAGGGGCATCTTCACAAATTTAAAAAAATTGTCTATTTTACAACCAGAGAAACAAATAAATGATTTTAATTCTTTAAAAAATTGTTTCACATGTTTTTATAATCACTTTTTAATGCTCAACCCAGCAGATAGGTTTATTCAACATAAGAAAATGTTTGAACACATTTTCAAGAAATTTCCAAAATAATTTTTTTTACACCCCAACTGCCATGAGCCCCATTTGGGGATCAAGGTTCTTGCACTTGTTGTGATTGATCAAAATTTCATAAAATGAAATAAAATATGCCAAAGCATTCAGAACTAACCAGGCTACAAAGACATAAAAAATTTTGAATTTAGCTGCATTAGAAAGTACTTTTCTTGAATTTCAAACATCATATTTTAACACTCCAATGGAATTTGTGAGTTGGCTTCAGAAAAAAATGTGGCTTTGGATGTAAAAATGGACATAAATAGACAAATGAGGTCTTGAATGGTAGATAACTTCATTTTCGAGCTTTGGCATATTTTTATATAATTTTTACATTTGCAGTATTTCTCTGCAAGACTAAAAGTAGCTGAGTCCCAAATGGGGCCCATGGCAGGTAATGTGTTAATCATGACATTATATTGATACCTGCTGAGTACTTTCATTCCTTCATTTGGTACAATGTTTGCATTGGACTTCATAATTTGTCTGTTTTGCGAATTTCTTGTTTTAAATTTGAAATATTTTATTCCAGGTTGGTGGTGATACTTACATCGACTTATGCTGAATCAGCAGGCATTTTTCAATGCAACATAGGCAACACAGTAATATTTTTATAGCCTATAGCATGATAAATGTTATATTCCTATAGGCATTGTCTATACAGCAAAATTATCTGTGATGTTTTTTCTTGTCCCCAGGAATTTTTGTAGAGTCCTCCTGTAAAACACTTGTAATGAAAAGCATAGAAATGAGCCAAAGTTCACAGCACACCATGTTCTCAAAGTTGAAATTAATCACATTATTGGAAAAAATAAAGAAATTGAATTACACTGAAAAACAGGGACATTTTCAAAGTATTGAACTGAAGTTTTTCATTGTTCAGGTCACCAATTACACTTCTTACAATACACAACTTTAATTTGTAGTAACTCTGAAAAAATGACAGCAATTAAATTTATTGAAAACATTTTTAAAATTGAGTTGAACTGTCTGGGTAGGTTGTACTGTAGGGTACAGCATGTTGTAGGTTAGGGAATTTTTGGGGGTATAGGGTATTTTGTGGTATGGGGTAAGTTAATTTGTTGGGTGAGTAACTGTGAGCAATTTGCTATGCAATCCAGCATGCCATACATTTCTTGATGCACACATATGAGTCATCACATTCACTTATAAAACATGTGCATATAAAACAGTCACCACACATTCACTTATAAAACATTCATTCATGAATAACTCATCAAACATTCATAATTCCTCTTAACCTTTTCCATTAGCAACACACTCAAATGAACCACGTTTGTTGAATGTGTTCCTCCATTTAATACTTCGTCGGGCGTAAACAGAGTTGTACCAGTCAGTGTAATTTTTGAATACAGCAGTGTCCACACAGTTCAACTGATTCATGTAACGCGCAATGACAGTTTTGATGTGTATGCGGTAAGCATTCTTCACCTGAGGAAGCAAAACAAAGTCATGGTGTATATGCTCATAATGAAACATATTTTGGGATAAATTACTACCCAATTTCGCAGTAATTGTAGGAGAACTCCAGGATCAGTGGAGAATGATGGGTCATCTCTTAGTAAAGCCAGAACAGCTTCCTCCTTATTTTTTGGGTCTGCAATCAAGTTATCTGCACTTCTTTTGAGAATGTTGTGGAACAGGCTTGGTAGAAATGCGGTATTTCCTGGGGGAAAATTCAAGATTTCCAACAGGCATATGAGCACCATGTGTTGAGCAGTACATTACAAAATATAAACAAACATTACCTTCACTTGATGATTTCCTTGTTTGTCCAAAGAGGCAATTATGCCTGAATTGGATGAAATCACTGACATCTGAATACCGCAGTGTTTTATGACCAAAATTCAAGATTCCTCCAGAGGAATTGAACGGGTAAAAAGCTCGAACCAGCAAGTTGAAGTAAATGCCACGACCATGTGCGACCTACATGAAAATAAGTAAGAAATATAAATTAAATGCTAACATATTTCTTGCAAATGTAAAAAATTCAAAGTTCTACCAACCATTTTCACTGGTTTTTCTCTCAGCCCACACCATTCTGGAAATCCATGCTGAAGGGCAAAAGAACAGTATCCAGAAATGGCAGATATGAGGTCCTCAAGGTCATCACACCTCAGGAAAAGGACATACACAGTCCCAGGTGATGATAGTGTCATTTGACTCTTCCCAACAAGCACACACTGTGTCATCTCCGAATCCTGTGCAGAACACAAAAGTGACAATGATGAAGATAAATTGCACATTTTTGGAGTGTGGGTAATTGTAAAATACTCACAGGACCCAAAGGAATGAGTACTCTCTCATCTGTTGCAATGTTGCTCATACATAATGAGCCCTGATACAACTTTGGGAACTTGAATGCCCCAGAAGCAAAAGCACCTGGAACACACCGTTTTTGAACATTCCACAATGGATCTTTGTTTCTGCATGCATGATCATAAGGTCCTATTTGAGTGAAGCCATGGTCAAATGTGAAGGTGCAGAGTTTCTCACGCCAATCATTCTTAGGCCCTGCATATGAAGAAAAAGTCAGTATACTATGAAACATAAACTATTACACCATGAATCACATGATGGCATTTGCATATTGAATGCTCACCATCATAGTCTGGGTTTTTTCCTAAAAGCAAACAGAAAATTGATCTTTGCCCCTTCAATGACCAGAGAGTAAATCTTGCAAATTCCACAACGGACTTTTTTGAATCATTCAACTTGCATGTAGGTGGCTCATCCTCAGGTATATTTCCTATAGAAGGATAATGCATGTCCATAAATTTAGAGAAGTACTGCCGTATGAAACATAACTACTGTACAGAAAAATACTAAGAATACCTTGATCATCATGGAGAGCAAATTGGTTGTAGAAACATGAAACCTCGTCAAGACAATTTATAGCATGCCCAACTGTTGATACATGTTTCTTAGAAGTGCTGGGACAAGGATGCTTCTCCAGCAGGCATCTCTTTGTCCCTTTGCTTGTGAGGATCCCTTGTGACTCAATTCCTTCCTGCTCATTCATTAAAAATGTATTAATATTTATGTATGTCTGAAATGCAGTAATACAAGATGAAATGAGCATTACATTTTGTTCATAACCAACCTGTATTGTTGATTGTGTAGGCAATGATGCACTTGTTGATGGTTGAACCTGCTCCACATTTCCACCCTTTCTTCGAGGTGATGACTGCCTTTCCTTTGCCTTCAATGAGTACAGAGCCTTTTCCTCTGTGTGGCTGATTTTTTTGCATGTGTTGGACTTGGACTTGCTTGTTTTCTTCTTCTCTCTCCTGGAGGATGTTTCCACAGCTGGGAGAGGTTCCTCAAAATCTGTTGATGTAACCTCACAAAGAGAAAACTCATTTAGCATTACAGGTGCTGATGTAATGCATGATGCTGTATATATACAGTGGCCCCCCGCCTAAGAGACCTCCCGTGTAAGGGATTTTTGCCAAACAGACCAGCTCTGCAAAAATTTGTGTAAAGGACTTTTTGTCTAACAGACTCGTCCTTTGCACAAATCAAGTCCGTTAGACAGGGGTTGACTGTACTTACTTGGGTTGGTGAAGCACATTCATCATAGTTTTCTTGAACTACAACCTCACTTTCTTCATCACCCGTTTCCCATGGGGTTTCATGCATGTGGCTTTTGTGAACAGCCTCTCTGCTGGGATTTGATGACATAAATGTAACATCCAGCTCTTCCTCACGCATCTGAGAAATTGATGAAATGGTTAATGCAGATCCTTATGCGTATATTTGTCTAACACCAATACTTGTGATGATAAATGTTCTTCAATAGATGCTCTGACACCCTGTGCACAATTTGACAACTGTTCGTCGTATGAACGTTCACAAATTATCTCGTTGCACAATTGCAGGGTAAGCTTGCAGCGGAGACATTGCCTATGCTGAACAGCTTCTTTTGTTTCAAAAACCTCAGAACACATCAGTCTTAGATCACATTCATGAGCACGATGGGTACGCATGAAAGTTGCCAACTCCAATATTGCACTGTATGCTATGCAATTTGGGGTTTTGCCAGCAACTGTGAAGAAAAAAAGGAAGACTAAGTAATATGAATACCACTGCAACGCAGCTGCATGCACACTGAGCTTCACACAGATGGTTTGAATTGAACATGATTTGCACCAACAGCTATGTGCAAACCTGTGATCAAACTGTGTGAGATGCAAAAGAAGCTGCATCACATACAGTATACAGGAACAATGCCAAAGAAGGAGTACAGTATAACATTTGAATCAAATATCAAGAAATTACCTTTTTTAGTGTTTGACAGCACATTGGCTTCAGGAGCAGCAAAAACTTCTGCAGTTGCAGGCCCACTCCACAAAGTTTGCACTTCCACATCTTGCAGACCTATCAACATTTGGACAATCATTCTGTTATTCATCTTGAAATGCAATGGCACTGAATGTTGAGTATGAACATTGTAGGTAAGTACTGAGTACTTTACTATGAAAGTTGGGTACATGGGAGGGTTGTACCAATATTAAATAGGAGATGGCCATGGCTATTTCTAGAGCAAGTCTCTGTGTAAATTTTTTTAAATTTTCCATATAATGCTATAAGATCCTGGAAAATTTTCAGATACAAATGTCAATTTACTGCATGGAAAACTTTCTAGTTTCTCCCAAAGTTCTCCATTTATGTCACAGAGTACTAAAAATTTGTCAGCTCAGCAGAGAAATTGAAACCTTTGGTAGTTTTAATCATTTTCTTTACTAGATCTTGTGACATTTTCAAATGTCATCAAAGATTATTTTTTTTCATGACAAATATAGAAGACATATAACTCAAAAGACATGACATTTGACTGGATTTTATTCACCAGGATTTATTTCCATTTTTTTCATTTTTGTTGTGAATAAATAATAATGGATTTCACAATAAATACTGAAGATGATGGTTAAAAAATACAAGAAAATTCCAATTTTTTAATGTTTCAGAAGAAACAAAAAATTTTAACCACCCTGTGACATGGGTGGAGAACTTTGGCAAGATCTGGAAAGTGTTCACTTATATCATCATGAAGGAAATTTTTTTTTAATCCTGAAAAGAAACCAAAAGCTCACAATTTCATAGCATAACTTTAAAAAATGTTTGCAGTCATATTTACTTAAGAAATACCCTGGGTCACCTCTAATGTGGAAAAACCTCATACATGTGACTTTAAAATACATTACGTGGAACAGTGCATTCCTTAGTATCAGTCACAAGAGATGGAGGATGGGTGACTTCATGCTGGGGTTCCAACCTTGCCTCTTCTTTCACATACACTGATTCCATTTCACATATAACTGGCCTGAGGTATTCCGATCCTTAAAATAAGAGCAATATTAAATGTTAGGATCACTTGCCATACTTTCCCATGAACCAGACCACATTTGCTCGAAGCTTACTCACAAGAATTTGACTTTCATCACCTTGTAAGGATTTAAACTTAGAATAAATTTATCAAGCATTAAACCTTGATATACAAGAGAATTTACAGCAGAGTTTTAATAAATATCAAAAGTTTCAATTAATGGAATTGAAACACGTCAATTGGACGGTGCGCAAACCAACTGGGGATTTCTCCCCACTAGCGCTGACCATTCTTTTGAGCCACAAAAAGTATCACAACATACAAAATTGTACAAGTACAATCACACACATACACAACTTCTTCCCAAAAATAAAAATGTACGACACAATCCTTCTTCTTAAATACGACAATAGATAAGCTCAAGTAGTCCAGAAGTGGATTTAAACTTCTTTCAATTCACTCAAACAATTTCAACAACATTTTCCCAATTTGTCAAGAATATTAAACGCTAGAAACGTGAATGTCATTTTCTCAAGTTATATTTCAATGCCGAATTCCCAGGTTTTTGGCAGAGTCTGCAAAGTTTTTCCACAAAATTTCAGCAGGTTGACCTCTATAAAGAATGACTGTATGTGTTAACCAAATTTTGGTAGTTTATACAGGATTTTTGCACCAGTTTTGGTGGGCTTTTTTCTCAGTTGCATATTTTGAAAACACCAGGTGGTGGCATCTGCTGTTTTGCAGAGAAAATTTTTGAGTTCATGTTTTCCCAATATCCAGGTGTTCAACGGACTTTTCTAAATTATTTGTACAGGGAAATAACTTGTTAAAGCAATTGGTTTTACTGAGGTACTTTAGTGACTGTTGACAGCTCAAAAAAATTTTGAGCATTTAAGATAAATTGTTTTGATGGAAAGAGTATAGATAAAGTTTGGTGCCATCACCAGCAGCTGGCGAAGTTTTTTGCACTTCTGAGGGGTCAAATGACCCCGGTTTTTGAAGAAAGGAGGAATCAATGTCCCCAAGGGGCCCCGACTTTGGCAATTGTTTTTTGTCCCGGTTCCCAGGGTCGTTCTCCTCCTTTTCTTTTCTTGGCGACTTTGTTCTGCGGATTTGTCTCCTGTTTTATTTTGGGGACTTTTCCTTCTCTTTTGATTGTTTTTGGCGCATCTCAGGATGCGCCAATTAAATTACATTTTCTGCTTGTCTTGGCGCCCTGTTTCAAAGCAGGGCCGCCAGAAAATTCTGCACACACACACTGTATATCTTTGAATAGACGCCCCTGGCGTCTATTCAAAAAACTGTCCTGACCCCCCCGGCGTTCATTGAAGACCGGCTCCTATTGGAGATGGCCATTATTTAAAATGTGCAACATAAGGATGGGCATTAGAAGTGGCAAAAAAGGTAAAACTGCAGAAATTAATCATTCCCTTTCAGCAAACTGAAAATTCCATTGATAATCTTCATAGGAATTTTCAAGAAGTGTTCGAATAGTTAGATTTAATGCTAATTTTTCAAATATCTATAAGCTGTGGCACATTTCAAAAATGCTGTATGTGTTTCTTTTAAATACAGTATGTGAAAAAATAAATTTTACGGAATGATTTCATGGCTGAAATAAAAAGAGCAGCAGAATAGGAGGTAGGAGTTTATTAAACTCAAGATGATTTTGTAAGATGAACAAATACTTCCAATTTGATTCAACAAAGCTTAAAATTGGAAATAAATGCTCATGGATAGTTTAGGTACAGTGTGGGGTCGCATACACGCAGCATGACCCAAGCGTAGCATCCTCACTCAGGCACGCCTACGTCACATGTAGCAGCCCACAGACCCGGAAGCGGATTGGCACCTGGTTCACTGCAATGTGGCAAACCTAGTGCCCAACTAGATCCGGCCATTATAAAGGCTGAGTGACTGCATACCTTCATTCTTCCAATTCTTTGTCAATACCAGCCCAACAAAATTGGTGGCCAGTGGGTTTACCTTCAAGAGGTTGAACCCTAGGCATCTATTCAATTTTGGGAAAGTCCCTTTTTGTGGTGCTAGATTTTGCATGTGTGTGTGAAATTGCAGCCTAACTGCCTTACATTTTACACCTCTAGCTCAACACCCTGTTAGAAAATTTGTGAGTACTCACCACAATTTCCCGTGTGAATTGTACTGCACAATGGACAGCAAGGTGCTGGGTACTCCACCCATTTCCAGTAGACTGCGTGCTATGTGCCAGCCTCTGCAAAGGCTCAGACCCCTCCCATTGGGGCAAAAGCATTGGATTTCCAATAGCCCATCAAGCACCAGTAGCTGCAAAAGTGCACGATCTTGGTCCTTGCACAGCATGCAATGTGCGCCTCTTCTGGGAGTTGACCCTATAGGTCCCAGAGGACAGCGCCTTGTGGTGCTGGCTTCATTGCGGCATCAAGTAGCCCCTCCTTGGCAACTACAGCAATACAACCCACCATTAAAAAACATGTCCTCTGCCTTGCCAACAAGGTTGGCGCGGTGGACCATATTTTGAGGACTCCAGAATGCGGAGATCCACAGCAACGTTTTGAGGACATTGTTCCTTCTTTCTTTGATGTTGCCGCGCATCTTATTGATTTGCCAGCTTTGTCCTTTACTCAGCTGGAGATTGCCTCCCTCATGCATCTGGCAACCAAGGTGAACACACTTCTCATGCAATCCATGGATGTCATGACAGGAGGGTGGGCACATCTTTGCCCAACGCAACCATGCCTCATGGGAGTTGCCTTTCCTGTGGCTCCTCCCGCAGCTGCGCAACCTGCAGCACCCCGGCCATCACCAATTGTAGCACCAGTACCAGTTGTTCTGCTGCACCTCCTGAGCACGTTGTGCAGAATGTGGTCTGCATCATTGCAGCTAGCAATTGGACCATTGGTTCCAATGTGTCCTATGGCGCCATCTCTGTTGCATCCTCAGGCTCCGGCAAGCTATGATCAGTTGGATTCTGGGCCGTTGTCTTTCCTGCTTCCGCAGGGGTGGCCATACAAGGCATATAACCACGCTCTTGCAGTCTCTGGGACAGGGCAACCATCTCAACTGGCGCATCACTACCTTGTGAAGTTGTACAAGAAGCAGGCTTACGACACCTCCTTCAACAAATTTACTGGCCAAGGCCTCCTTGAATTACCAGTTTGAGAGGCTCTGGCACAATTTTTTGCCGGTGAACATCATACAGGTTGCAAAACTCACAGATACTGAGCATATTTGTTGTTTGCTGCTCCACCTGGACGGCAACACCAAAGACAACATTGGGGCGTTTGCGTACCAGGACATCAGCATGGATTATTTGAGTGTCACCCAGGTGCTCTTCACGGAATATGGGCAGACAGATGCAGTCTACCTGAAACTCTACCACAAGTTTGACTGCCTTCCTGTGCCCAACACCCTGCTTGAGTTCTATGACTACTTCCACCAGGTCATCCAGATTGTGGAGAAGCTGAGCACAATTCAGACCAACATGAACTTTGTGCATCTTCATATGGGTCCTGTCATCTGCATGCACTTGGAACGTGGAAACTACCAGGAAGTGCTCCAGGTGTACACGGATTGCAATGTTCTGACACCCAACCTCCATCCCATCTGGGCAACTTGCCTGCATCAGCAGTATTGCTTCATTTGCACATATTTTGCAAACAACCTCTGCATTGGGGAAGCACCTCCTGTCCTTGCCCTTCAGGGTGCAGTTGCAGCGGCTGACAGTGCTGCTGCTCCCACGGCATCTGCCGCAGCCCTCTCAGCAGCCCCATCTGCCGCAGCAGCAGCTGCACCAGCTGTTACGGCCAATGCCAATCTTGCAAACGTGGCGCAATCCACTCTGAATGGAAATTGGTGGCAGCCACAAAATTGCAAGAATGATAATTGCTGTCAACCATATTGCAGAGAGCAATCATGATCCCATAGCCCCCCACGCAAGTGGCAGCGGCGCAGGCACTCCTCCAATCAGCAACAAAGTCATTCACTGCAAAGGAGGTCTGACAATCACGGGCATCCCTGCCGCAACACTGATTCATGCCTTGATTGGGATCAAAATTTCTGAGACAATTACTGAGGTGCACCAGATTGGAACACATGTCTGTTCTGCTCTGGCAACCACACTGCGGTGCCTCCTCTTGGTCCAGGAAAAGCTGCAGGCTGTTCATTGTTGTCGGCTCTGCAGTAAGTGCTTGTTGCAGGACCATTATTTGAACAATTGTACGGGACCTGGCAGGTGTTGCCATTGCCAGCAGGTGCATCATTCAACAACCTGCAACTGAGGCCAGCAACACACTGCAGCCGGGGCCCCAGCAGCTGTTGCCGCACCTGCTGTCCAACAGGCAGCGCTGGCAGCACCTGCTGCGCTGGCAGCTCCCGCAGCACCCACAGTGGCAGCTCCACTGCTCAGGTTGGTGTTGCGCCCGCCGCATGACAACCACCAGAGGCCAAGTGCCACATTGTCCTGGTTGTTCCTGCTCCACAGCCAGGGCCTACGTGCCCCTTCATGGAGATGGCTGCCATCAAATTGGAGCCTGAAGGGCGTACAGCATATGCTCTCCTGGGCCCAGCTGATGCTCATTTGGTAGGCCCTATTCCAATGGCTTAATTTGCCAATGGAACCATGTCTGCCATACATCATCGGCGGCGGCGTGGATTGGGCTAATCCCATCACAGCTACTGAGGCTGTTCACCTCATCTAAATGGGCCCAACTCCCCCACATTTTATACCATGGCCCTTGTTGTACCTCATGTCAAGCCATGGAGAGGGTCCAACCCATGCGCCGTTCCCTGGCTGGAGTAATTTGACTTGGCAGACAGGCGCATCCTGACCAAGACAGCCCTTAACTTTGATATTGTCCTTGGGGGCAATGATCTGGTACCCTTGTACAGGGATATCACACCACCCATTTGCACACAAGGGTTTCTTGGGGTGCCTCCACATCTGGGAATTGTAGCACAATGAACGTGGGCAGCCCAACAGGCACAGGCGCTGGTCCTTACACCCCTGGCGTGCATGGCACTCAAAGCCCCCAACCTGGTCTCTGATGGCAAACTCAACAGTCTCATCCTGCAATATGAGTACCAGGATTGCATCAATATTTTGAGCGATCCATGGGAAGAGCAGTGTTTGAGGGACAAGGAATTTCAGGCGTATCTTTGCCAACTTGTCATCAGTCCAGGGGCCCCTCCTCAAGACCTCCTTGTACCCAGATCAATGTAAACCAAACTTGCGCACCAGGGTGCAGAGAAGTGAGTTGGTCATAAAACTCCTGCGGGCAGGTGGCCCGATGGCCAAGGCCTGCAAGGAATTTTTTACAAACTGGATCAACAATGGCATCATTATGCCCACTACCTTGGAAGAAATGAATCAGCAAGGCATTGCGTACACTGAGCTGCTGCATCATGGGGTTGTGCAGCCATTGAGCACATCAACACCCCTCCGGGTCATCATGGCTGGCAACGTGGCAGACCCTGGCAGCCTCTTGTGTAATCAATTGTTCAGCCAGGGGGCAAACATCTTGCCTCGGATAACCAAAATCCTTCTGGGCTGGAGATTCACTGAGGACTTTGCTGTTGGCAATATTCACAAAGCATTTGTCCAAGTTGAACTTGCTCCCAAGGATCAGTGGGTGTTGATAATTGGCATAATCTGGTGGCCTCAACTGCAACCCGATGGCAGTATTGTTCACAAGTTCTTTTGCTTCTTGTGCCTCCCATGGGGGATCCTTGCCATCTGGCATGAAAATTTAATGAGAGAGATGACGGTCCAAGACAATCACACTTTGTGAGGCATCACTTACCTGAGATGCTGTTCTCCAGGATGTCCTCCTCCAACATATGTCTTTTTGGAGTTGCAAGGGGATCCCCACCATGTTCTTGCTTCAGTGGTGGATCCATTGCAATCAGCAACCATTGTGCTTTCCCTTTTTCGTTGCAGACAATTTGAAATCTGGTAGCTAATGTGGTGCTGGGAATGGTAGATACATGGATTGACACGCACAGTTGTCCTTTTGTTTGGTTTCCTTTGCGGTGTTTTTCACTTTCTGTTCTTTTTGCGGTATGCAAGTAGCTTCAAGAATCTGTGGGAAGAAGATGGACACATATCAGCACTCCGCCCAAATTGGAACAAATCACGCCAAAGAGTGCTGTGCGCTGGCGCACCAAACAATCACGCTCCGGGAGCCACGGCCATTGCTGACGCAACATTAAGATCAACTCTGGCGGCTACTACATGGACCCTCCTGGTTGGCTCATTGAGCCCCAAAGGATGCAAGCTCATGCAGGGAGCCAGCCTCCACTTGGGAGACGGCCGTCCGCACATTCACACTGTATCTGTGCTGAACAACCCAAAGGCTGCACCAGCAGCGATTGGTGGTAAGACCATGGCCCATCACAAACCATTTTCTTTTCCCCAGGGGGTCCCCGCTAGACATGTACATGCACTGGACCAGACCAATGACCGCAACCACTGCAAGGCGCAGCCAGCCAAGCTGAGAATGGAAACTCCACACATGGAGCAGCAACAACAAACCAAGGGATCAGGGTTACCTACAACACCAGTCCAGTTCACATTTAACTTGACGTTTCCTTTTTTTGGTAACACGTTTGACCAAATTTGGGACCTCCACTCCACGTGGGATCCCTGATTTGAATGACAAGTTCTGCACTTTCTTCTTAGGCTCTCTTGGTGCCCCTGTGTGCCACCATCTTTGAGGCCTACCCCCAGTCGAGGATGCTCTGTGTCCCCTGGTGCCACCTTACCCTCACCTCCCAGCCCCCACAGCAGCAGCAACATCCATGCAACCCCGGTTTGGGGTCCTTTGGCTGTTGCCAGCCTGCTGGCCACTGTTGCCCCAAAGGGGGGGGGGGGTTTGTGGGTTTGGGTACACGCAGCATGACCCAAGCATAGCATTCTTGCTTGGGCATGCCTATGTCACACATAGTGGCCCATGGACCTGGAAGCAGATTGGCACCCGGTTTATCACAATGCAGCAAACTGGGTGAATAATGATAAGATCAGGAAGGCGGCAGAAGTCCAGCAAAGTCCCCAAAGACTTCACTACTACGAGAGCATTGCCTGACGGCAGTTGTCTGATTATTCCTGCTGAGAGATTGTCTTGTCTGAGTTACGTCTGAGTGTGTGTGTGTGGAAGTCTTGTAGATTTCCTTCTGCGGTTGCCTGTGGGTCTGCTATTCAAACGTGCTACTTTAAGGGACTCCATTTTGGAGGATCCGGCCATTAAAGGCTGAGTGACTGCGTACCTTCATTCTTCCAATTCTTTGTCAATACCTGCCTGACATACAGTACTGTATCCTGAAGTTGGCATCAGAGTATTCTCTGTGTGTATGTATACATTTGTTTTTTTTTTACAGTGATTCTGCTTTGCAAAAATATACAGAACTATGTTTTCCCCCAATATTCCTCCCCATGCTGAGACCATACATACAAGGGTTAGTTCATAAGTTTTGAAACTTTCTGCAATACATTCAACAAAATTTCAAAAATTCTAAATTTTGTTTTCATTTGCCTAGCCCCATCACTTGGAAGCATTTGAGTGCTTTTCAATGCAGTATCTGCTGACTTCAATTCATTTGTTTCATGCAATAAACCCAATGATCAAAACAGTGCCAAAAATTGATTATTGCTTCACTTAATCAAGGTATGTTGATGGCAGAAATGAAAATGTCACTGTCCTCAAAATCATTCCCTTTTGGATCATTCTCCACTGTCAGGAACTGACAGAAGTCACAGGGTATGTGCAAAATCTATTTTGGCAGCAAAGAATACCACCACAAAAGGGGGAAATTACCATGGACTTGAAATTTAATCGACACATCTTGGGATGCGCCAAAAAAAGATGAGAGCAAGAAAGAAAAAACTGTTCCCTGGAATTGGGGCAATACAAGCCTATTGGAAAATTGGCAAAGAGAGAAAGAAAAAAGCAGTCCCCGAAATTGGGGCAATTGGATCCTATTGTAAAATCAGCATACTCATAAAAGAAGGGAGATATTCCCTTCCATGAAAATTTTGAGCTGGGGGAAAAAAATTACAACCAGCTGCTGGTGACTAGTAGAGCAAAACCTATTTCTTGAAAAACCATTTATCCCCAAGCTTCAGACAATTTCTGTCAGAACAAAAAGCAAATAACCCTCCCAGAAAAACAAACCCCTCAGGATATTGGTTTACTGCTGAAAATCCCTGTTGAGCTCGTAAAACAACACCCAGTGCAAGGAAAAACATGCACAGAACTCTGGAAAACAACACTAAAATGCGCTAACAGACTGCCAACATCTGGCATATTACAAACTTCAAAAATCAAAGCACCTGGGTGTTTTTCTGTTGAAAAAATTGCGCCAAAACGGGCAGGGAAGATTGCATAAAACCTCATGAATTTTGTACAACAGACACAGTCAAATCCTGAACGTCAGCAAAGTATTTTTGCATGCGTTAACATTTGGAATTTTTACCTTTTGTGGACTCTATGAAATCCTTTTGTGTTGAGTGTTGTTCAAAACCAACAAATCCAATTCTGGATTACCTTTGTGTCTCTTCAAAACTGTCCAAATTTATCTATAATTTTGAGCAAAATTCTACGCCTTGTATATTTCACTGGGAGCCCTGTACCTATTTATTCTTCTGCATTCAAAATTCTGTGTCTGAGAAAATTGGGAAAATACTCTTGTGAAATTTATTTTCCTCCATATCTGGAATTCCTGAACTCAATTTTACTTTTCTGAGATCACAATTGCATATTGAACCTTTTTTGTACTTGTGTATTGAAACCTGAGTGTGCTGTATTTTATACTGTGTTTTTGATTGAAAAAGGAAGGTCAGCGATAGTGGGGAAATAATTCCCCAGAAAGTTTGCGCACTGACCAATCAGTTTTAATTCCTCCTAAATAAGTACTCTGCCAAATTTATAATTCAGCTAATCAGAAAACAAATTCAAGGTGTAAGGCTTGAAACTTTGGATCACCAAATATAAAACCTTACAGGGTATATAGATTTTTTTGGGAAAAAGTTGATGACAAATATGTTTGGAAAAAAATTGTATGTCAAACATGCTTGGAAAAAAATTCTATGAAAAAATATTCTTTCACTTCTGGCTGTTTCCACAGTGAAGAATGATCTGAAAGGGATTGATTTTGAGGACAGTGACAGCCTCATTTCTATCATCAAAGAGTATCTTCATCAGCTAAGGCAAACATAGATTGTTGGCACTGTTCTTTTATTGGGTTTATATTGCATGAAAAAATCCATTGAAGTCAGAGGAGACTGCATTGAACAGCACTGAAGTTGTACCAAATGGTGGGGCTATGAAGTAACAAGAAAAAGTTGGAATTTTTGAAATTCCATTGGACCTATTTCACAAACGTTCAAAATTTATGAAGCATCCCTCATGCATGAATTACACATTGAGTCAAGAAGATGACTCATGTCAAGACATAAAATGTGTAAAATACAGAATTAACAAATTCAAAAATAAATTTATCACATTTAGGCAGATGATAAAAATGATGTGACATGGCACAACAAATTCAATTTTTATTCTTGAAATCCCCCCTGGCACTTTTTTTTACTCAGCCACTATTGGAGACCAGCTACTATTCCCTTGAGCCCTGGCGTTTATTAGAGGCTGGCATCTATTAGAGGCCTGGCCTCTATCGGAAGATATATGGTAAGTATGAAGCTAGAATATCTTCCATGAAGTCAACATCTGCTCTCATGCTTTCCAAATCCTCACTTGTTCACAACTCCCCATTAAAAAGATAGGGAGCCTTTGACTTAAGAGCATTCTAGAATGCAGTCACTAATGCCATTGCACTTGCTGGACCAAGTTTTCTTGTTGTACATCAAGAAAAGACTGCTTGGCCAAACTTCCAGTTATGCACTCTTGCATTTTGTTGATTAAGTAATGCACATTGATTGATCTTCTGAAAATATAAAGAAAGGAAACGTAACATGAACTGAATGCACACTGAAAAATTCAAGAGTTAGAGGCAAAGTACAACAAACTTTTTCTCAGATGAAATTCATTCATCAGTCAGGACTCATCAACACTTCAACATCATCATCTATCTGCAATTTCTTCTTCTCAATCTCCAAAATTTCTCCATAGTCTTTCTCAGATCTTCTCAGACTTGAATATATGATGGTGCTCTGGGTGGTGAAGTATGTTGTTGGCATTGTGAGATCATCTCTAGGATCCAGGTTTATTTGTAATCCTACTTTTGTCTTCCTCTTCTTTGAGTTCTTTGCCTTGCACAGAGTGACTTCTTCTACAATCAGCTCATACAGTTCTGGAGTAATGCTCTTCTTCCTTCAAAGAATCACCAAAAATGGTCTATTTTAAAATCAACACACAAATTTTGAAGATTGAAATAACAATTCACACACCCTTTCTTCATGACTTCCTTCACCTTTCCCTCCAAGAATTCTATCCTTGCCTTTAGTAACTTGTACAGGTGTTTTGTCCTTGCATCATCAGCAGTCAAACTCTTCCATTCCTCCTTGTCTGTTTCAGGGCTAAAAAATACCAAAAAAACATCACTTCCAAATACTGTATATTATGATGCACAAATGTCATAAATACATGAATAAATTTAGTCAACATCAAACTTATTCATGTATTATGTGCAAATTCTCACAAACTTGGACAAGAGAATCAGCAAAACATATCACTTCTAAAATAAAATTCAACTGCTTTGTTTGAGCAAGTAAGTGATGTTTCAATGTAATTCATATAGTGAACTTGGTTTGGCTATTTTCTTTATTTGAGATAATTTGCAAGTGACAAAGAAGCATACATTTTTGTTATCTTCCATGAGGTTAAAGTTGGTGGCTTCACTGTAGCAGTCACCTGACCAACTTTCAGGTCACACCTCCATCCTGGGATTGTTGCCATTCCCACCTGCAGCCAAGTTTTGTATACATCAGGCATGAGGCAGCTGACATATGATACAATTTTTATTCTTGAAATCCCCCCTTGCACTTTTTTTTACTCAGCCACTATTGGAGACCAGCTACTATTCCCTTGAGCCCTGACGTTTATTAGAGGCTGGCATCTATTAGAGGCCTGGCCTCTATCCAAAGATATAGGGCAAGTATGAAGCTAGAATATCTTCCATGAAGTCAACATCTGCTCTCATGCTTTCCAATTCCTTGCTTGACAACTCCCCATTAAAAAGATAGGGAGCCTTTGACATAAGAGCATTCTAGAATGCAGTCACTAATGCCATTGCACTTGCTGGACCAAGTTTTTCTTGTTGTACATCAAGAAAAGACAGCTTGGCCAAACTTCCAGTTATGCACTCTTGCATTTTGTTGATTAAGTAATGCACATTGATTGATCTTCTGAAAATATAAAGAAAGGGAACGTAACATGAACTGAATGCACACTGAAAAATTTAAGAGTTAGAGGCAAAGTACAACAAACTTTTTCTCAGATGAAATTCATTCATCAGTCAGGACTCATCAACACTTCAACATCATCATCTATCTGCAATTTCTTCTTCTCAATCTCCAAAATTTCTTCATAGTCTTTCTCAGATCTTCTCAGACTTGAATATATAATGGTGCTCTGGGTGGTGAAGTATGTTGTTGGCATTGTGAGATCATCTCTGGGATCCAGGTTCACTTGTAATCCTCCTTTTGTCTTCCTCTTCTTTGAGTTCTTTGCCTTGCACAGAGTGAATTCTTCTACAATCAGCTCATACAGTTCTGGAGTAATGTTCTTCTTCCTTCAAAGAATCACCAAAAATGGCCCATTTTAAAATCAACACACAAATTTTGAAGATTGAAATAACAATTCACACACCCTTTCTTCATGACTTCCTTCACCTTTCCCTCCAAGAATTCTATCCTTGCCTACAGTAACTTGTACAGGTGTTTTGTCCTTGCATCATCAGCAGTCAAACTCTTCCATTACTCCTCTTCTGTTTCAGGGCTGAAAAATACCAAAACACATCACTTCTAAATACTGTATATTATGATGCACAAATGTCATAAATACATGAATAAATTTAGTCAACATCAAACTTATTCATGCATTATGTGCAAATTCTCACAAAATTGGACAAGAGAATTAGCAAAACATATCACTTCTAAAATAAAATTCAACTGCTTTGTTTGAGCATCTAAGTGATGTTTCAATGTAATTCATATAGTGAACTTGGTTTTGCTCTTTTCATTGTTTATTTGAGATAATTTGCAAGTGACAAAGAAGCATACATTTTTGTTATCTTCAATGAGGTTAAAGTTGGTGGCTTCACCGTAGCAGTCACCTGACCAACTTTCAGGTCACACCACCATCCTGGGATTGTTGCCATTCCCACCTGCGGCCAAGTTTTGTATACATCAGGCATGAGGCGGCTGACATATGGTTCCATAAGAAATGTAATGTTTTCCTTCAACCTACAAGATTCAAAATAATTTTTCGCACTTACATTCACTCAATTATTCTATTGTACTCACTCGCTTCAAAGAAGTGCAGAAGTGCATAACTTTGCCCACAGTCAAAAATCAAGTCAAAGGGGGATGGCATAATTTATTGGAATGTTGGTGTTAAAACCTTCATTGAAGCCACCATGTGCCCCCTTTGGGAAGGTGAGAATAATGTCCCAGGGCTCCTGAATGGCAAGACAAGGAACAATGCAATGCCACCTTAGCCACTCCTCATCATAAAGGTAGTACTTGTGATGGAGGACATTCTTGCAGTTCACATTTTTTTCACTGTCTGCTTCAAGAAATGCCTCAAAACGGGACATGTCCTTGAGATGGAATGAGTACCTGGTAGGTCCAAAAAGCGTAATTGTAAGAGAATTATAAGTATATTTTTTATCTCCATGCTCATCAAAGCTTCCAAAATCCTCCAAAATGCAGATTCACGGAGATTATGTCCATGTCCTTGCAGTGAGTTGCAAAGACAAAACCAATGGTCCCCAGGAAAATATATGGGGAGTTTACACCTGCAACCCACTCCTTCTTTACCAAATCCTCACTCAGCAGGAGAGTAATAGCACTCCCTGGGACATTTGTTAGGTCCCAGTTGAAAAAATTCTTCAGATAAAAAATCAATTGATTTTGTTGTGAATTTCCTTATCTCAAACCAGAAATTTTAAACTTCAAAGTTTGAAGAGTACATGCAAAAGATAACAGTTTTAATCCATTAACTGCCAAATTTCTTACACATCAATTTTTGCATCAGTTCACTTCATTTACATTTACATAGGCTGGGGACATTTTTTTTAATTTTAAATTGAAAATTTTGTCAAATATTTGAATTTTTAACTTGATCCCCAAATGCGGCTCATGGCAGGTACCATCTCCTTTTTTACTAGTTAGAAAAGTTTTTTATACATAAAATTTTTTTTTCAACTTTTTTTGTCTGAATTGTACAATTGTCAGGTAAATGTGAGTGCAAACATAGCTTCTGATTCATTTTAGATAATGAAATGCCACTGGGAATGAAATTCAAAATTTTTTTTGTATTTTCCAAAAATTTCTAAAAAAATTTTTCTAGCTTAAAAACTCTATGATCACCATTCAGCCTAAACAACATGGAATTTTTTATTATTTTCCAGCTGTTGGATGAAGTTTAAAAGCTTAGGGGCATCTTCACAAATTTTTTTTCAAAAAAATTGTCTTTTTCATAACTAGAGAAAAAAATAATTGATTTTAATTCTTTAAAAAATTGTTTCACATGTTTTTATTATCCCTTTTCAATGATCAACCCTGCAGATAGGTTTATTCAACATAAGAAAATTTTTGACACATTTTCAAGAAATTTCCAAAATAATTTTTTTACACCCCAACTGCCATGAGCCCCATTTGGGGTTCAAGGTTCTTGCACTTGTTGTGATTGATCAAAATTTCATAAAATGAAATAAAATATGCCAAAGCATTCAGAACTAACCAGGCTACAAGGACATAAAAAATCCTGAATTTAGCTGCATTAGAAAGTACTTTTCTTGAATTTCAAAAATCATATTTTTACTCTCCAATGGAATTTGTGAGTTGGCTTCAGAAAACATGTTGCTGTGGATGTAAAAATGGACATAAATAGACAAATGAGGTCTTGAACTGCAGATTACTTCATTTTCAAGCCTTGGCATATTTTTATATAATTTTTACATTTGCAGTATTTTTTTGGGAAGACAGGAAGTAGCTGAGTCCCAAATGGGGCCAACAGCAGGTAATGTGGTAATTCCATGTTAAATTTGAGCATGTTCCATTCATTGTAATGCAGTCATTACTTCATTTTTTAAAGAAAATCAAAGCATAAGGAACTCACTTCATTCAATTTTTCTGGGTTCTCTAGGGTGGCCTTCATCCATTCCTTGTCTGGGTCTGCATGGAATTCAGTCACATAATTGATAGGGCCAACTTCCTCACCAACACTCATGGCCCTGAAGTGAGACCAGAAGGCACTTCTTGCTTCCAATGCAAATGTTGGATCTTGTTCTTGAACATCACATCCATCAGAATTTATGGGAGCCAGCACTGGAGGATCATGCATCAAGTCCCCAGTAAATCCAAGGGGATGCATGATCCCCTCCTTCTTTGCTGCATCAAAGAAATTCCTTGGGGTGTTTTCCTGTTCCAATGGGATTTTGACTGTTCCATGGGGATTTTGACGAGAAAATAATTGCTTATGGTTTTCAAGTTAGTGTGAAAAGTGACAGAGATTGCATGCCTAGGGTTTGTGCAAAGCATAACCAGTAGTTTTATCTGTACATTTCCTGAACCATTTCATTGTGAGTTGAAGATGTCAGAGAGAGCTTTCTATGCCTCACAGCATGGTGTTGTATTGTGCTGGACCAAATACATTGGTCTGGAAGAGTTTTGTTGGTTTGGGAGCTACATTAAGTGGCTCTACTTCCAAAAAGATGCATGGAGGCAGGGCTTGGTGAAGTTAAGGTGCAAACCTGATTTGATCCAAGCGCTTGAACCAGAAGGACAAGGAGAAGTGACATGGTCCAGAGAAGCAGCTGACCATACCATCTGTTCAAAATTGAAGGACAAAAATCTCATATGCATCAATCATCAGATGCTGAAGAAGGTGGACACGCGTGGGATAATTGGGGTCACCAATAAAGTCAAAATCCCATTGGAACAGGAAAACACCCCAAGGAATTTCCTTGATGCAGCGAAGAAGGAGGGGATCATGCATCCCCTTGGATTTACTGGGGACTTGATGCATGATCCTCCAGTGCTGGCTCCCATAAATTCTGATGGATGTGATGTTCAAGAACAAGATCCAACATTTGCATTGGAAGCAAGAAGTGCCTTCTGGTCTCACTTCAGGGCCATGAATGAGTGTTGGTGAGGAAGTTGGCCCTATCAATTATGTGACTGAATTCCATGCAGACCCAGACAAGGAATGGATGAAGGCCACCCTAGAGAACCCAGAAAAATTGAATGAAGTGAGTTCCTTATGCTTTGATTTTCTTTAAAAAAGAAAGTAATGACTGCATTACAATGAATGGAACATGCTCAAATTTAACATGCAATTACCACATTACCTGCTGTTGGCCCCATTTGGGACTCAGCTACTTCCTGTCTTCCCAAAAAAATACTGCAAATGTAAAAATTATATAAAAATATGCCAAGGCTTGAAAATGAAGTAATCTGCAGTTCAAGACCTCATTTNGAGAGACGACGCGGCTGCTCGGAGCGTCGTCTGCTAGTTTAAAGAGAACATCTGATTTACCATGACAATGTCCTCTGTCACAAGCACTACCTTTGTGATTAGGAGTGGCTAAGGTGGCATTGCATTGTTCCTTGTCTTGCCATTCAGGAGCCCTGGGACATTATTCTCAACTTCCCAAAGTGCACATGGTGGCTTCAATGAAGACTTTAACACCAACGTTGCAATAAATTATGCCATCCCCTTTTGGCTTGATTTTGGACTGCGGGCAAAGTTATGCACTTGCAAGTGAGTACAGTAGAATAATTGAGTGAATGTAAGTGCCAAAAATTATTTTGAATCTTGTTGGTCAGTGGTGCCCCACTCAGAAGTGGCCAAGGGCCACATTGAAGTAGAAGAGCATTATGCGGGCCACAATGGAAAAAAGGAAGAAATGTTGTCCAGTAGATTGTTTAATTCATGAATTTCTGTGATGGTTCAACTTTAAACTATTCTAACTTATAAGCAATCAAGTTCTAGTCTATAAACAAGTTCAATAAGTATTTCAAGATTTTTATTATCTGGCTATCTGACTTTTTTCATCTACAAACTTTTCTGCTTCATTTTTACTGATACAGTTCAACTTGTATCTTCATTACTTTATGACTGGATTTTTCTTAATGGAATCATAGAATTCAATCTGCAAAACTTTTCAAAAAGATTCAACCAAAGTCCAAAAGCAATAAGTAACTGCAAATTATGAGTAAATTTAAATGTTGAGAATAATTTTGGCTGAAACAAAAATAAAAGCCTGTGTTTAAAAAAGTAACTAATGGGGAGAAAATATTGTGTCTATATAATGATTTTACAGAATACATAGCCTTTCTTACAAATTTTAAAAATGGTTCTTTATGCACAGAAGCATTCATTCAACCTCTCAACACATGAAATGTTCATGGCCTTTTTGGGATAGTCAAACCCATGATACAGTATGTGTCTGGCATCAAGTTTACGTAATAGTAAGGGATTTTTTGAGGTTTTTGTCAATCACTAAGCCAGTTAAATTCACATTTGAATCTAGGATAAATCCAGACTGGCATTTTGAAACAGGGCCAATTTGAGACAGACATTTTTGGAGAGATGGACAATTTGAGGCAGAAACTTTTGGAGGCAGGGATAATTCATCAAAAAGATGCTCCTGTGTTTCTCCCTGATATCTAATATTAAAGGTGTGAAAGTGAACAAAAATGGCACTGCTTGGTCAAGAAGTGACATGAATGAACATCCCATGAGCATAACCAGAAGTTTTTTAGGTTCTTTAAAACACCAACTTTGTCTTTCTTCCCTTCCTCTATTGGCCCATTGTTATACATTGTAATACACCTAAGATCATACCAGAACACACTAAATCCATGGCACACAACTAATAGAAGGAATGTGTATAGCTAAGCATTTTAAATATTCTACTTCCAAAGCACAACATCTGCAAACTGAATCATGCTAAAGCCAAAAAAGCAAATTAAGTGCAATATAAAAAATGTGGTGTAGAGAGTTGAGGAGGGGGGGATCTGAGAAAAACCTGAAATTTTAGTGCAATTGAAAACTCCTTAAGATTCATTAAGAATCTGGAGAAAACTAGAAAATATGTGTATAAGAAAGAAACATATTTTGTGCAGAGTTGCTTTGGGAGAGTACCAAATAGTCTTTTTATCTAAATGTCCATGTCTCCAGGTGTCCCTGTCACTACATCACCCTGGCTCAAATTGGCCCTCTGTCTCAAATTGGACCTGTCTCACACTGACCCTGACTCAAATTTTCCATCTCAATTGGCTCAGTGTTGAATTGTCTTTCTAAATTTGTCCATGTCCCTTCACATTTGCAGTTTTACATGATGGTCTACTTCTGTTCACGCTATTAAAAAAATTAAGCTGCTGTATATCTTTCCCTCATGAAGATATGCAATTAAATTCAAAACATAACAGAAAATGCTGGGGTAGGATTTGAATTACAAAATTGCAAAACCCTTTCCTCTAATATGAAAGAAAAAAATGACTGACATCACAAAGCAATGCAAACTGTTCTTTCTGGTTAGAAGGAATCATAACAGAATTCATGAAGCCCTAATAAAATTCCTAACCAAAATTGCAGGCTGAAGACATCTTGAAAAACTTGCAATTTTTCCTTTTTGAGGGTCTTAATTTTTTGTGGAGATTTTCCATGCTGGCTCTGCGTGCAAGATAAAAAGCCTCCGCTGGACAGATCTGGCCCACAGGCATGCTAAGTGAATTTTTGCATGCGTCCCAAATGTTTGGGATGCATGCAATGTGAACTGCATACATCCCAAATTTTTGGGATGCATGCAGAAATTCCCATGGAATGCATCCCAAACTTTTGAGATGCATGCCATCCCAAACCAACCATGCATGCCCAGCCAAGTTTTTCAAGATCCATAATTTTTTCTAATTTTTTACATTAGAAAAAGTGATTCATTATAGTCTGGTGTGAAAAATTTTTCCACTCCTCAACTTTGAAAATGTCATAACAAATTGGTCTGTTTTGTATAAAACACTTTCAGTAAGCCTAAGAATCTTGTTAGAAAAATACATTATTTTATACACAATATACATTCTCAATACATGAATGCCAAACTTGTATTTTAATAGAAGTGCCCACATTGAACACACACAAATGCCCAAAACTGGCATTCATGATTTAAAAAAATGCTCCCATTGAACGTTAATGTGTGTGTGACCCTGCCACAACTTGGTCATGCTCAATACGCAAACGCCCAAACATCTTTGTACCAAAAATCAGCCTGAAAAAAGAGGTAAACTTTTCACAAAATTTAGAGGGAAAAATAAGGGCAGGTGTCATATGTGAATGTAAAATTTGCTAACATTTCTATAAGTTGAAGTGCACATCAAGCTTGGATTTAATGGTGAATTTTGGTTAATTACAAGAGAAAACGTACACCTAGTAAAATTATATACTGTACTACAAACTAGACCTAGCACAAAACAGCATTCCATCAAATTTGACAATTCAGTCTTTTCAAATACTGTACGCGAAAATCTCTACCGCCCATGAATTAAATCACTGACCTGTGCGCCATTGGCTCGTTTGGTTGTCCACAACAGTTTCTGCATCAACATGTGGAAAAACAGCAAAAAGGGATATGCATCCGGCTCAATGCTCTCTTTGTCACTGGTTTGGACGGTCATGTACGCGGCAAAGCTCGAGCTTTTCAAGGCCTGTTGATAAAATTGTTTTTTCTTTTTTTTCAATACAGTAACTGTTTATGCATAAATTTAAATACATGTTCAACAACACAAAACTCAGTCTGTATCTTTAACTGTACACACGTTAAAATGAACTTCATACAGTGATGAAAATTTTGCAAGAAGAAGCAAACAATAATGCAAAAATGCTATTTAATCTGCAGAAGGTGTGCACAGGTAATATCTAGATACAGTAAATGCTTTCGACTTCTTAAATCTTCCCCGAGGGACAAGAATATAATTGAAAAATGTAAACGGTTTTTGAAATCTCAGAGCACATCAAGAAACATTCAGCAGATTTTCCAATTTAAAATGCTCTAAATATATCACACTAAATCACAAAAACTACTTTATAATGATGTTTTCAAAGTACACTAACCCAACAAACGTTGGCGGCGACAGATGGTTCATCACTGAGTGGAACACAGAAGGCGTTAAGAAGCACAGTGAGAACTTCAGAATTTGACGTGATGTCCAAGTATTCACATATTCTAACCAGGGTCCAAGCCGTCGTATCTTGCACTTGGATACTTGAATCTGACATCAAATTCATTAGCACAGGCAACGCTTCATCCATCATAGGCTTCAACTTCTCATTTGACGGTCCTGACAAAATGAAAATTTGGTTAAAAACATCTCTCTTTTCGAAAGCGTAACACCTTTGATCATTCTTGTATCCGATACCTGAGACAACAGGATCATCACATAATAAATCCCTCCTGAAATTTCAACAATTCGAGAACTGCCAATCTCAAGTACAGTATTTGAACAAAGCCAGACTGCCAAGAGACATGTCATTCATCATTTTAAGTGAAAAACGCAAAACCACAACTCTTTGTATTATTCTGCCGTTTTTTGGGGGGCTCCTATATAGGAGCCCCCCAAAAAACGGCAGAACAAAAGAAAGTGCAGTAAAACTTCGCCATTGCGATGCTCGGTTACAATCTCATCATTTTTCGTCCATACTCTTTGAAAAACAAAATGGCCAAATTGCCTCAAGATAAAGTTTTACTGCGTTTCCTATAAGAATGGCCAAAAAATAAACGCCCAAAAGAGAGCAATTCTTCGTTCCTCACCTTCAAGAATGTACCCGAATGTCATCACAGCAGCCTCACGATACCTCCAGTCCCCATTCCCAATATTCTGCGTGACAAAAGGCACGACATACCCGACAATGGCGTCTTCTGTGCACTCAGCAACAGACACACGCCGGCATCCATTCGCCCTCATTGCATTCGTCTTGTATGGTCAACGTTTTGAGCACTATTGGGAGAACGAACTTGAGTGCACCTTCAGCGTAATATCGGGACTGATCAGCCAGCGCGGGTCGCTCCAACTCCGCTGCTTCTGACGCGTTGATAGAAGTCCAGTTTGGTTTCGCACACCGTGCTCCAAAATTCTATTCCTTGCAGCACCAGTTCGCTCGTGTCCAAATTTATGGCCTCCAGAGTTATCTATGGAAAAGGCATTGAATGGTAACATTCATGAGGCGAAGCAACATCACATTTATTTCCGAAATGTTCACATGAAGGGACTTGGAAGAAAACGTAAATTGATTCCTACTTTGCGCACTTAGATCCAGGTTCACGAGGCATATTCATAAAAAATCATATTGCTCTTGACACGTGAAAGAGGCCCAAGCTACACACACAGATTTTTCCACATCTTCCTGGTCTTAAAATAAATGCAACGAAAAATTGCAACAAATTCCATCTTCACATATCTCTTCTCAAATCCTTTTTGTCTTTTCTCATCCTACAGGGCGTTTCTTTCCTGCAACAATTCCCCTGCCAAGGAGAAGAACTTCAACTAACCGGCAGAAGGACAATGGCCACGTAAACCTCTATATACTTGTAGTACAACAAGATAATTTGGATCAAAAACTGCAAGGCCACCACGCGAACTTACGTATTACTGGACGTCGTGGCTTTGCATGTCACGGTCATGATGACGTTCCGTTTGCTCTGCAATTCAACACGAACAAGACATCATATTTATTTATCAACATAAATTATACTTCTGAAGGCATGAGAAGAGATTGTTGGACTAACTTTGACGGCAAAATTGTTCTGCGTGAACTCAAGCAAAGTCAGCAAGGCATTGACAGCAGCTAACCGAATGTTCTCATCAGGTAAACGCATCCCATTGACTATGGCTGTCAGGATACTGTTCCATACTTTGGCAAGAACTGCAGGTTGCTGAAAGATACAAACAAAAAACCATATTATAAACCCAAAAATGGCCAAGATCATGCCTAGCTAGCAATCTCCACAACAAATCGGTCATCACTTCTGCTGACCGAACTCACTAAATGGCAAGAATGACGTTGTTGAATGTACTTACGATGTCTTGACAGATGTAGCCAATAGGCTCGAGACATGCTGCTTTCAATGAGTCAGGAACACCTTCTTTGCACACGCTGTCAACCAAGTCCGGGATGAAACAAGGCCAAACACCACAGGGAAATTCTATTATTGCGCTGTGCGCGACACATTGCGCAGCTGTACTAGGACGTTGGCCTTCTATGCCAAGTGCTTCGAGAACCTACAATCAAAGATAATATACGTCACAAGGTTAGTAAACAAGTACAATGGCCTACATTCGTCTTGATTATCTGTCGAGCTTCTGGGTCTAGTGTACTTTAGGGATGCCAGTTAAACGCACTGTGCGCGTTCATGCGCGCATCCATTTTTCAACCCGTGCTGCCCTCTATGTGTACTTCGCTTTCTTACAGCTTCGGAACCAACATGGACAACAATCCTGGCAAAGACAAAAGAGTGACATCAAATGCTACCTCACCAGGAACTAAGCGGCAAGCGCGACATCCTTTCTTTGTGTGTCAGTGCGTCATCTGGGAAAAATTAAAAACGATGGTGTTTAAACTTGAATATTTTATTTTTAAATCCAAGCGGGGGGTACACTACATTGAAGGTTGAGAGACTCATTTTCCGCTCTACATACAATTCCCAAATGAGCAAATTTTAATGCAAACCACCATACACATTCGAAACCAATTTCAGGCCTAAATACATTCAAATCAAAGTATACTTCAGTTACGCCAACAAAAGGATCCTTGATAGGCGCAGAAAAATGTATTGATTTGGGGAGCCTTTCTTCAGACTCAAATATCTAAAATCAAACCAACGTCAGGTTTCAAACAAAATACAGATACAACAGAGATAACCAGGATGACACGGCATCATGATGACCAAAGTCAACGCATCTCTAAAAGACAACGCGGCGTCCATCTAAAAGACAACGCGGTGGTCATCCAAAAGATGACGCGATGGTCATACAAAAAGACAACGCGGCAATCATCCAAAGATGACGCAACCCTAAGGATCCCTTCCCCAATTGGAGGATCTGCGGTAAGGTAGATTCACAACAACAAAAAATGTATCCTCAGTAAGAAATTAAAAACAATGGTGTTTTAAATTGAATATTTTATTTTTAAATCCAAAAAGCTGGGGGTACACTGTGGAGTACATTTTTATTGATTTAAAAAAAATTAAAATTAAAAACAATGGTGCAAATATCCAAAATCAATGTCAGGTGTCAAACAAAATACAGTCAAAAGATACAACAGATAACCAGGATGACGCGGCGTCATGATAACCAGGATGACGCGGCATCATGATAACCAGGATGACGCGGCATCATGATGACCAAAGTCAACACATCTCTGAAAGACAACGCGGCGTCCATCTAAAAGACAACGCGGTGGTCATCCAAAAGATGACGCGATGGTCATACAAAAAGACAACGCGGTGGTCATCCAAAAGATGACGCAATGGTCATACAAAAATACAACGCGGCAATCATCCAAAGATGACGCGTGGGTCATCCAAAGTGAACGCGGTAATTCATCCAAAGTCAACGCGGTGGTCATCTTAAATTGAAGATTTTAATTGAATATTTTTTTTTATTGAATATTTTATTTTTAAATCCAACAAGCTGGGGGTACACTGTGGAGTCCATTTTTATTGATTAAAAAAAATTAAAATTAAAAACAATGGTGCAAATATCCGAAATCAATGTCAGGTGTCAAACAAAATACATAAGTCAAATTTTTTCAATGTCCCTGTCTGAATTCACTTAGAATCAATACATTCAAAACTCCCCAACTCAAATTCTTTTCTTCCAAAACCTCTGTCAGTTGTGACAGTGAGGGTGGTGGATCCGCGAGAGACAATAGATATTGATATCAAAGGCCCCCCGCCCTGAAAAGGGGAAGGAAAGGCGCACCCCAAAGGGTTTGTAATGTAATACGTCATGCTCCTGTGCTCCTCACTGTTGCTGCCTGGCTGTTTGTGTCCCAATGAAAAAGAAAAGACAAATTTTCCGAAATTTGTGAAATAGGAGCACATTGTACATATTGGCACACTCTTAGAAGGGAGAAGTTAGAAGGGAGAAGAATTTCCTTCCACCAAATGTAAAAGTTGGGGTCAAATATCCATATGTGGAAAAGGACCTGCAGCTGATGATGGTGAAATATACAGAAATACACAGACTCTACTGTCTGCTGTATTAAACTTTGTTTGATGAATTACATTTACATTTGTCATATAATTTCAGATTATATGTGATTTATTATCATCTTAGTTAATGTAATACATAAAAACATGTAATTTCATATTATATGTGATTGATTATCATTTGAATTAATTTAATTCATAAAAACAAGCCTGGTAATAAAAAGCAAGCCAAAAGCACAGCACCTTCACAACTGATTAATTAAGTTATTAAAAAACTGGCAGAACAACCTAACCTGATCTAATGTACTTCAGCGTGATTTTACCATTTAGGTAATTTTACCATTTAGAAAGCTGTGGGAGTAACATTTTCTCAACTGAGATAAGTGACCAGAAGTCATATTCTTGGGTAGCTTTTACATGTGTCCCAGCCCAGCAGAAAACTTTTACATGTGGTCAATAATTGTTATTCCTGGAAGCAACTGTATACAGTAGATAATTGCATGTATTACAGCTAATTCATTCATGCAAGTCATGCTATGACGTATCACTCCTTTGCATAATGCCTAGAGGTATGAAAATATTCACATCAATGAAAGGTGTGTCCCCAGCAATGCAAAAATAACCTTTCCATGGAATATAATATAGACGGGGACAAGATTGATGTACAAGATTGAGGACACTGATGTACTTTAATTTCTCACATATGGACATTTCATGATGAAATTAAAAATAACTATACTTCATTTGCAATCTTAATATTGAATATATATCTCTTTTATATTACATTGTGTAGGGAATATAAGAATACCTTTAGAAGAAGTACACAAATTTTCAATTTAATGTATCCCCCACTTTAGCATTTTAAGGTGATTATCAAATAATTTCATTTTTGAAAACAGATCTAAATGCATGCCAAAATTTTATAATTATTTTATATTTTTCGGCGTTTGAGGGACACTCAAGGTCCTTCTGGTGTGGTATGCAAGCTGTATTGTATACTGGGAAATAACGGGACTTGAAGCTGGTGATCTGTGTGGGCGATAGGCGCCCGCCCAAGGACAAACAAGGGGTGCATTTGCCCACCAGATGTCGACGCCAGTACATGCGTACTCGAAAATTTCCGCGCAGCCAATCAGCGCCAAGGCTGGCCTCTGGTAGCCGCGCTATTCAGTGCTGGGGCCGCGCTTCTGGTCTTGCCAGTTCGATGGGAGGTCTAGCCGGGTGCTGTGGTCTGTACCATAAGCCCTTTTTCTTTTGAAACTTCAGAGGTGAAGTGAAGTGACCAGTGTAGCGAAAACTTACTCGTAAATCAGTGGTTCTGAGCGGCGTTGCCGTTAAATTAAATTAACGAATGATACGTGTTGAATTGAAGACGAGAGAATTGGACTTTCATTGTACTGTACTGTTGTCTTTGTATTAAAGTTTTTTGTTTTGAGAATTATCTCATGATCAAATCCGAAGGAGGATTTCTTGTGGATAATTTTATGCTTCATTTTTTCTTTCGCAAGGCTTATACACTGTCATGAGCAAAGTTTCAAGGGAGCTGACATTCAGAAACGAGAACAGAAAAATTAGCCAGTTGTGTGCCAAACTGCAACTAAACCAGCACTGCCAAGACACTGCGTTCAACTTTTTCAAGATGGCGTTGCACAGAAGACTGACTGCCGGAAGGAAGAACGACCTCGTGGTTGCTGCCTGCATGTACATCACGTGCAGGACCAAAGGAACTTCGCGTGAGTCTCAATTTTTGTCTTTTTTTTTTACGAATGATACGTGTTTAATTGAAGACGAGATAATTGGACTTTCATTGTACTGGACTGTTGTCTTTGTATTAAAGTTTTTTGTTTCGAGAATTATCTCATGATCAAATCCGAAGGAGGATTTCTTGTGGATAATTTTATGCTTCATTTTTTCTATCGCAAGGCTTATACACTGTCATTAGCAAAGTTTCAAGGGAGCTGACGTTCAGAAACGCGAAGAGAAAAATTAGCCAGTTGTGTGCCAAACTGCAACTAAACCAGCATTGCCAAGACACGGCCTTCAAATTTTTCAAGATGGCGTTGCACAAGACTGACTGCCGGAAGGAAGAATGACCTTGTGGTTGCTGCCTGCATGTACATCACGTGCAGGACCAAAGGAACTTCGCTGTGCCAACTGGAGATACAGTACATAGCATGGACCAATTTTGGAAGAAATATTTTGAAGCACAAAGTGATCGAGTTTTTGGTGGGTTTATTTCATTCACGTCATATTCAGTTTTGCGGAGATTATTTGTTAATGCTGAGGAATTGTTGAATTGAACACATGGATTGAAAACGTATGAATTGTTGTATTGGTGAGCGATCTCGAAATGGAAATGGGTTGACTTGGTGATTATTTATTCATCAGAAAATTGAACGGGTCGGTCGTGTGAAAATGTTGAATTGATTCAAGCTGCCGTATTTCCTGCCATTGCGAGCGTATTTATTGAAAAAGCTGATTTGAATACCTTGCGCGAATTTTGTCTGGATATTATCCTACATTTATTTCTTTACTGACAATACATTCTTTGGATGATTTCCGCGTTGTCTTTTTGTATGACCATCGCGTCATCTTTCGGATGACCACCGCATTGTCTTTTTGTATGACCATCGCGTCATATTTTGGATGACCTCTGCGTTGTCTTTTTGTATGACCATCGCGTTGTCTTTTAGATGAACGCCGCGTTGTCTTTTAGAGATGCGTTGACTTTGGTCATCATGATGCCGCATCTTCCTGGTTATCATGGGATGATAACCATCATCTTTGGATGATTGCCGCGTTGTCTTTTCGTATGACCATCGCGTCATCTTTTGGATGACCACTGCGTTGTCTTTTAGATGGACGCCGCGTCGTCTTTTACAGATGCGTTTACCAATTTAGAACAGTCACTCATTGTCTTTTAGATGGACGCCGCGTTGTCTTTTAGAGATGCGTTGACTTTGGTCATCATGACGCCGCGTCATCCTGGTTATCTGTTGTATATTTTGACTGTATTTTGTTTGACACCTGACATTTGTTGTTGTGAATCTACCGTACCGCAGATTCCCCCCAATTGGGGAAGGGATCCTTAGGGTTGCGTCATCTTTGGATGATTGCCGCGTTGTCTTTTCCTATGACCATCGCGTCATCTTTTGGATGATCACCGCGTCGTCTTTTAGATGGACGCCGCGTTGTCTTTTAGAGATGCGTTTACTTTGGTCATCATGATGCCGCGTCATCCTGGTTATCTGTTGTATCTTTTGACTGTATTTTGTTTGACACCTGACATTGATTTTGGATATTTGCACCATTGTTTTTAATTTTTTTTTAAATCAATAAAAATGTACTCCACAGTGTACCCCCAGCTTGTTGGATTTAAAAATAAAATATTCAATTTAAAACACCTAACAAAAATTAAAGAATGACTCCTATGTAAAAAACAACAACACTTAGATGGCATGGCGTCTAGGAGGTTAACCCCTTCCCTAGGAATCCCAACGCAGTAGAAACCTACTAACGGCGCAACAGAAAACCTATGACCATCGCGTCATCTTTTGGATGACCACCGCGTTGTCTTTTAGATGGACGCCGCGTTGTCTTTTAGAGATGCGTTTACTTTGGTCATCATGATGCCGCGTCATCCTGGTTATCTGTTGTATCTTTTGACTGTATTTTGTTTGACACCTGACATTGATTTTGGATATTTGCACCATTGTTTTTAATTTTAATTTTTTTTAAATCAATAAAAATGTACTCCACAGTGTACCCCCAGCTTGTTGGATTTAAAAATAAATTATTCAATTTAAAACACCACTGTTTTTAATTTCTTCCCACATGCAAAGACACACAAAGAAAGGACAGCCTTTGAAGTAACTCATTGCCAGGGTTGCTGGAGGCGTTGGTTCCAAAGCTGTAAGAAAGCAAAGTACACATAGAGGGCAGCATGGGTTGAAAAATGGATGCGCGCATGAACGCGCACAGTGCGTTTAACTGGCATCGCTAAAGTACACTAGACCCGAGCTTCTTCGGGGATGGCGAACCCCTTTTGTGTGAAAATATCTTTCTTTGTGGGATCTTTCCAAGCGATTTGATTCTTCAGCTGAAGACCGCTGCTACGTGAACAATTGGATTCGCCACCCTGGCTTTCAAAATATCGGAAAGGGTTTGCAGAAAAGCTACCTGAAAATATTTGAAAATGTCTTGAATCATCTTTTGGAAATTAATCCAAAAATCATAGTCTTTACCAAGTCCGCTTTCGCGGCTAGCTCGAGGAATTCTGTCGCAGCTTGGAGTTCATTCTGATCTGCAAGCAACAGAAGCAATTCTTAAGCACATAATCAACCTACACGATTGGATAGCACACTTACCAAGGAGATAAGGTTTTCTCCAAAATTCCGATCAGGTCCTGCTCCATGTCTAAATCTTTATACGTGAAGCCTTACACAGGGTCATTAAAATAAATTTCCCAAATGAATCAATATCACAAAATAAGCTGAAGAAATACACAGAATTGTTCTGTTGATACAGTAACGGCCAGCGGCCATTAGTCCCGCGCGACTTGTACAAACGCGTATTCGATCGAGCTTCGTTCAGATCTCGTACCCAATCAGGGTACGCCGGCGCAACGGCCCGCGCGCCAGCGACCGGCCATCTTGTGTGACGAGGGGCACGCCAAGCCTCATTCTACCTCGAACCTCCGAACTGTGATAATCAACCTACACGATTGGATAGCACACTTACCAAGGAGATAAGGTTTTCTCCAAAATTCCGATCAGGTCCTGCTCCATGTCTAAATCTTTATACGTGAAGCCTTACACAGGGTCATTAAAATAAATTTCCCAAATGAATCAATATCACAAAATAAGCTGAAGAAATACACAGGATTGTTCTGTTGACACCATAATCTTAACCGGCAATTAATGAAGACCACTAATTCAATAATTACAACCTTTCAACACCAACCAAACCACACAAAATGCAGTGTAAAAGTGTCAGGCACCATGATTACTGTAGAAACTGCAGACGGAGTAAGCACATCCTGGAGCTCCCACATCTTTACTGTGTTGAGAAGACAGAGTAAGGATTTATGAAATGATCCTTGTCCAGCGTCACGCTTTCACAGAGTCATTTTAATCATCTTTCAGAACTTCTTAGACAACATCAACACAACGGCAACACAATCACAATGAAAGTAGTCCGGATTAAACACTGTTCTCGGAGTCAGAAGTCAAGTGATGATCTCTTCTGGTCGGCGCTATTCAGCTTTAGGGATGTCAGCTTGTACCTCACTATCGTTTCTTGCGCGCGGCCATCTTTTACTCCTGGTGCCCTCTATGTTTCATTTGCTTTCCTACAGTTCCCCATCCCTGGCAAAGAGTGACTTCAAAACGGCGGCTTGTGGCGCTTAATTATGACCATTTCAACTAAAAACCGCCATGCATGAACTAATTGTGGTTGTTAGGCAAGGCAACACTGCATGCTGGTTAATTGCCTTGTTTAGAATGTCTATTATGATTAAAAGGATGCAAATTCCCATAAAATGAAAAAAATGGTCCAGTGAAGATTTTGTACGAATCATCAAAGTCCTGATATAGGAACGTGATTTTTAGAATATTCGAAAATGTTTCTTCATGAATACTGTCTGTTTTCAAAATATAAACAACAGCCCAAAATGGCTGCCTTGTCTCACTCAGGGACCTATATTTTTGTAATAACTTGCCAAGTTTGTCACACACTCACAAGATTGGGAAATTTGTTTCTTGGATCCATATTCAAATCATAGTATTCACATGCAACACTGAGTTTATAATGGCAAAAACTGGATGGAAGAGTTTTTTTTTTACTTTTTTATAATGCTCAGCAAGCATCCAAAGAAAATCTTCTGAACTATCTGAGGACAGCCATCAAATAAAATTATTTTTTTTGGCATTAAAGTGGTTTTGGAATTGCTCAAGAGCCCCTTCAATGCTGGAAAAAGCTTTTGAAGGCAACCAACAGTAAATTGTTTGGATGCTTAAAACCGGTGAAATTCTTTTAGCTTTCATTTATGTGGAACAGAAGTGAGCAGCGCACATACAATGTATATTGACGATTCTAAATATCCTCTTGCTGTGAAGATGCGGGATGTGGTGAAGATTTACGGTTTTGGTAGACTCTGCTTCAGGAGTAATTTGAATTTAGTCCTGGACCGAATGGACATGAATGTGGAAGAAGGGACAGTGTGAGTTTAAATTTCACATTTTCCTAAAATAAAAAACAAATAAATGTAAGCTTTAAAAATACAATGCTGTGAAAAAGTCGAAAGTTTCCATTGAAAATAGGATTTCATTTCAGTGGAGTGTATGAACAAAAATTCTGAATTTTATCAACCCTTCTTTCCCATCAGTGTAAGTGAAATCCAATGTTCCATTTTTACCCCAATTTAAAATACACTTGCAGTAAATATAAATATATAAAAATATAAATTGTCCTACAGTATCCCATCCGGAGGAAACTGAGATCCCTGATTTCTGATACAGGTGGACTTTCTCTATCTGCATACAACTAAGTTCAGGGGACCAGAAAAAAATTTGTTGTAGAGATAATTTTGTTGTAGATTACAGTACTATTCCATTTCTATATTTAGACAGTAATATGGGTATGAATTCTCCTTCTCAGCAGATAATTTGGGACTTACAAGTTTCAAAATGCTTTTGATCATCAGTTGATGCACCTTCTGACAAATCAATATGAAGGTTAGGAAAATCTCTTGGCGGTCTTATATTAAGAGGATGGGCAGCCATCAAAATTGCTATCTTTTTCTGAAAATATTGAGGCAGGACATACTTGTACAAGCAGTAGTTATTCCCAGGAAATATATAAGAGCTGACATTCTGATCAGAAACCTATTATTTTTTCTAAGATCCTCACCCACTGTTGCAAGAATACAAGTATATTTTTACGCATATTGTCAGCATGATTGACACATTTTACAGTACTTGAGTGATTGATGATTCATTAAAACAATAACTGTATGAAGTGCAGTGTATTGTAAGACTTTATGCCTTTTTGTTATACAAGCATCAAAAAGTTGAATGATAATAAATATCAAGATTGTACACATACACTCTACCAGGAATTCCTTTTTCTGGTGATCTCTGTGGACTTGAACTCAATTTCAGTGGTTATTCAGCAGCCCCGCTTTTCAAGATTCAATTTTGAATAAATCTCTTTATTAATGCAGGGGTCAGCAAACAATAAGAAGAAAGCCCACATTTTACTATTGATCTATGAAAAAAATGTACAGTACCATAAAAAGGTAATACAACATTAGATTAAATAAATCAGTACAATATTTACTGATGTGCCAAAACTGGCCTTTAAGTAAGAAGCACACCCAGATTCTTCAGCATATAATTTGGATAAAATATTCTTGCCCAGTAAGATAAGCACCTTATTTTATATAACTGAAAAATGATTGCAATGCTTCAAAAATACAGCACTCCAGCATTTGAATTAGGACATGAATTGAACCTGAATGCAATTAATTTTCCATTTATTTTCATTTGGAAACATCATTTAAATTTAAAATTTCCCAGCACATGCACCCATGCATGAACTTCTAAAAGTTGTGACAATTTTGTACTTGCTCATGATGCCCAGTTGCCATCATTATTTTTATTAGAAGAGGGTACATATATGGTACTCAAGTAAATACAGTAAATTCTAAAATTTTCATTTGCTCTTAAATTTATAAAAATCATATAATAAATTGATGGCTTATTGGACCACTCATATTAGGTATGGACTACTTGGCCCCAGTGCTGTAGGCAAAACAACTGTGCTGAAATGCCTGGTCAAATTGCTCCGTTGCGAAAGTGGATCCATCTCACTTTTTGGCGAGCCACTGCAGAGCAAGAATTGTCATCAAGGACCAGGTTGTCAGCGGTAGTACGGAGTCCTTTGGTGAAACATAAAGGTCAAGTGTTAGGGACTCTGAGAGTGAATAAAACCTGCGTATTCACCTTACTGTTTTCTTCTCTAACTTGTGGGGATTTACCACTTAACCCACCTGCTGGACTTGGTCCCTGTTCTCCACAAACGAATTGGGAAACTGAGGCATGACATTTCACACATATATACAGTATTTCAGTATTTTAAATTGAGCCAGAAGAGTATATATATTGGGGATGGCGAATCAGTCATTTTCAGTATATAATTGAACCTTTTACCTTTTACCCAATATAATTTTTCAGAGAACCTAATAAATTATAATTAGTGCATTACAGTCAACCCCTGTTTAACAGACTTAACTTTTGCAATGTGCAAGTCTGTTGGACAAAAAGTCCTTTAGAAAAATTCAATTATATAAAACAGTAAAACTTTCAATTTTCAACACTAATTTTAAACCAACAGAAGTCGGTTTAGCAGATTTTGTCTGCTGGGTGGGAGAAAAAACTGCCATTCTCGACCAGACAATCAGGTTTTAGGGAATACGTCCTCCAGACAATCCGTCCCCGGTGACATAACTCGATAACTGATATAGAAGTCTTAAATTCGTAACTTATAATAAGTACCTGAAAAAAGGACGAGGAATGAAACTTCATTAGTATAATAATTTTGTAGAAACATTTCAAAGGCTAATATCTGCATTATTATAATTGTCACTAAAAGGATTCCAAAGTGATCTTCTACTCCAATGTCTTACCACTATTTCATCCATGATGGGTTCCTACTTGAAGTTTCCATTTCCATCCTTTTTCCCATTAAACTTTCAAGAATTTTCTGTGAACCTTAGTGAAAACAAAGATGGGTTTTATACCTGGAGATTTTTTCTAAGATTCCGTGTATCTTGATGGATTTGATGGGCTAACCTGACTTGTTGGCAACTTCCAGGACTTCTGATATAATTCCCTCATATGTTGAAATTGATTTCCAAGATTATCTCACTACTGCTGCCAGTGACACGTCCTATGCATCCTTTCCCATTTTCAGTGGTGGACAAAAGAGGAGAGCAAGTTTAGCAGCTGCACTGATACAACGCCCCAGGCTTCTTTTGTTGGATGAGCCAACAGTGGGATTGGACCCAGTCATCAGGAAAAAGTGTGACAGTCATTTCTTTCAGATGGAAATGAGCAGATATATATGTATATATGCCATGATATACAGTCAACCCTCCATTTAGATATCTGCCAAAGAACATTCCAAAGAACAAGTCTTCCTCTGTTGTGTTCTTAAGGTCTTTTGTGTCCTCAATTTAGTTCCAACTCACTTAGTGCCACAAAAATTTTCTGTTGTCCTTCATGAAAGACAGGTCAAAATCAGAGAAATTGAGGAATATTTTTAGTGCTATTATCAGGTTATTAATGTTTCTTTTGGAAAGTTAATACAAATTGTAAGTAAAGTTTCCACTCTTTCACTTGACCTTGTATTTAAAAATATGAAATACAGTATTCTGTACTATAAAATAATGTTCTATGCAATAAAAACAGTTCATTTGAGCTTCAAATTATTTTGTGTGGCTTACTCTTTCACAAAACAGACTTAATGATTTTAAAATTCTGCATAAAGTCTGTTATACCCATGTTAGAAGCCTGCAAAGAAAAGTTCTCTTCATACAATGCCCCTGATTTATTGTCACCCTTGCTTAGTGCCACAACATTTGCCAGGACAAATGATGCACTAAATTGGGGGTTGACTGCATATTTGGAGGAAAACAATTATTTTAAAAAGCAGGCTATTTTGCGGTCTTTAATGCTGTGGGCCAGCTTCTATATTAGAGGTACAAGCCATTAATACAAAGTAAAATGTTGAACAAGTTGGTACAGATTTATTTTTGGCAGATATTTATTTATTGCATTCCACTGCTGAACATTTCCTCAAGACAGCTGTGTTAGGTAACTCTTCTTGCTAAAGTTGGAAGGGAACCCATATAAGTATTTCCAGCATTGCAAACATGTCCAATGCCAATGATTTTTTGAAATGACATTTATGGATTTTGAAACAATGGAATTGAAAGAGCTGTTCTAGTATGTGATTTCTTTTTTTTTGAATTTTAGATAAGGCCACTTCTTATATTGTTGAAAATATTATTAAACTTGATTCCTCTGATATCTTTTCCCCCTTTACATTAGTGAATCCTGCTTTGGGGGAAAAATTCTACAGTATATTTAGTGATGTACAGGTGGTACCTTAAAATTTGGCACCCCAACATTTTATGGTCAAATTTGTTGGGATTTTACCTGGAAATTTGACCTCTTGCCCCACAATTTGACCTGCAGAGAGACTCAAAATGTCAAATTCAATGTAGAAAACATCAAATTTGACATTGTCTCACAATTCAACTGAGTTTAAATTTTACTCTTTCCCCTCAATGGAATAGGGTTGAATTGAGGAGGACACACCTGTATCTCTTTTGATATTCGGCCTTTGTTATAGTGGCTGCCACAATTTGATACTCAAGTTGGATTCTACAGCATGCGAGTATATATTTAGCTCAAAGCCTTGCCCCATCTCTTTCTCTCTTATTGCAGAATTGCTGCTTATTTGCTGAAAATGTGCAAAGAAAGGAGAAACACCATAATCTTCACCACGCACTACATTGAAGAGGCAAGGAATTCGCATAGGGTATGTTTCGGCCACTTAAAAAGAAAGTACAGTATAATACTTCTTTCATTTTTTTTTCGCAATAATATTGATCACAATAATTTACTAATAATGACAGTACAGTACTTGGAACCTGGCTTACTCTCAATACAGTATTTCAATATTTTGAGTCAATCAGTGCTCATGCATTGAAATTGTCATTGAAGGCTCAAAAGAATACGAGTTGATTCAAGTGATTTTCATTTCCAAATATTTTCCTCGTATGCCTGCCATGATTATCTAAGAAATTACACGTCACATTTCCAGAGAAATTTTCAGACGATTGCAGTAGACAGAACGAATATTACGACTGAAAGGTTTATAAGAAACATGTACAAAAAACTGTTAATTTTTTTTCAAATGCCTAAATTTGCGCATTTAATCTCTTGCAGTGGATGTTACATATTATCATTTCAGAAATTCAAGTACAGTATACATGTCTCACTCAAAAAAAATTGTAAATGCGTAATCAGTGAAATATTGAAATAATATTCCTTCAGATTTATGCACCCAATTTTGAATTGCTTTTCTACGAACCTGAATTGGGTATGTTGGAAGTACACACACATGAAACCGCAAAAAATTTGGATTTCAAATTCAAAAGCAAGAAACAAAACAAAAGAAACAAACCTTCAAATCAGAGGTCCAGGCACTTCAGCGCACTGTTATAAATCAGTCATAATGTGTACATATATATGTCAGATATATCATATACATTCAGTATATATGTATTAAAAGCTCTATACTGTAATTAGCTATAACAACATATTGTAAAATGCAGGGAATACAATATGAAGAAATGTTAAAGAGCTGCCAATTCTAGGGAAATGCTTTCAGACAGCACTTCTAAAATCTTCAAGATCAAATGGATAGTTTTTCTTCTGAATTTTGTTTCAGTACTGTACAATATTTGAAAATTCTTGGAGGAAAATACATGTTGCCCTACTTTATTGTCCCTGTAAAGTGGGGTCTTTGCTTACAAACTCAATTGGTTCCTAAATAAGGTTGGTTAGCCAAATAGTTTGTGAGCCAAACACATTTTCCCTTAAGAAAGTATAGGAATAATTTTAATTGGTTCCAGAACTTTGAAAATGTCCATGAAATTCAAGAAAATTCATCCTAAAAATATTTTTGGGCCAAAAGTCCATTAAATCTTTCCAATGAGACAATAAGCAAGAAACTCATTGCAGTAAAACAATCCATGTAGAAGTACAACTCGACCTTGGAAACCAGTTTTCCAGTACTGGTCCCGGAACTCCGAAGCACCGAAGATCGTCACTCATCTTGAGATTCTCGTAGCGATTGGTTCCTGAAAGTGCTCTTGAAAAGTGTGTCTTCCAGATTCCTGAAAGTGAAAACTGTTGTCAATTTGTGTTACTGAATTACACCGTTCGAGGAGACCTAGTCTCGGCCGCAAACGGCCTATTGTGCCTTCCTTTATTTCCTGAAACTTTTATTTTTTTGTCCTTGGTTCTTTGGAGCCTCTGACAGATGTTACATATTATCATTTCAGAAATTCAAGTACAGTATACATGTCTCACTCAAAAAAAATTGTAAATGGGTAATTAGTGAAATATTGAAATAATATTCCTTCAGATTTATGCACCCAATTTTGAATTGCCTCTCTACGAACCTGAATTGGGTATGTTGGAAGTACACACACATGAAACCGCAAAAAATTTGGATTTCAAATTCAAAAGCGAGAAACAAAACAAAAGAAACAAACCTTCAAATCAGAGGTCCAGGCACTTCAGCGCACTGTTATAAATCATTCATAATGTGTACATATACATGTCAGATATATCATATACATTCAGTATATATGTATTAAAAGCTCTATACTGTAATTAGCTATAACAACATATTGTAAAATGCAGAAAATACAATATGAAGAAATGTTAAAGAGCTGCCAATTCTAGAGAAATGCTTTCAGACAGCACTTCTAAAATCTTCAAGATCAAATGAATAGTTTTTCTTTAGAATTTTACTTCAGTACTGCACAATATTTGAAAATTCTTGGAGGAAAATACATTTTGCCCTACTTTATTGTCCCTGTAAAGTGGGGTCTTTGCTTACAAACTCAATTGGTTCCTAAATAAGGTTGGTTAGCCAAATCGTTTGTGAGCCAAAAACATTTTCCCTTAAGAAAGTATAGGAATAATTTTAATTGGTTCCAGAAGTTTGAAAATGTCCATGAAATTCAAGAAAATTCATCCTAAAAATATTTTTGGGCCAAAAGTCCATTAAATCTTTCCAATGAGACAATAAGCAAGAAACTCATTGCAGTAAAACAATCCATGTAGAAGTGAAATTTTAAAGTGAGTTACTCCAGAGGTTTCTTCAACATTTGAAATGCAACACCACAAAGTTACAATATTCACAGACCAAGGATTTCAGATGGAACATTTGTATGCTAAAAATATGTTGAATTTAACCCAAATAGAACATAAATAAAAAAATTGATGATAATGAATTGGTCACTAAACTTTTGAGACATTCTTGGATGAATTAGTACATAAGTTTGAACATAGATGTTGCTGAAGAAATTTTTTTTAGACCCCTGAACATTTGAAGAACTCAAAGTTTGTAAGCCAAGCCATGGTTTGTTAGCTTGAGCAGCTGAGACCTAAAACAAAAGTTTGTCAGCTGACAAGTTTGTAAGCCAGGGCATTTGTAAGCAAAGACCCCACTGTACTGTACTGTAATATTACCATATATTGTAACAGGGTATGCCATCCCCAGTGGGGAAATTGGTGCACACTGGGGATATGTTTGTAATTCTACACGGTGACCCTGCTGTGCACCTGAAGTGTACCAAAGTTCTTTTGTTGCACATGCATATCCCTGATGTGCACCAATTGTGTGTTCACACCAGGATTATACTCAGGGTCACATTTGTAAACAAATAAGTTACACCAAGGTTACAGTTGGTGCATTTATGTGATACTCCTGTTATGTCACAGTTGTGCACCAAATATAGCCCAGGAATGGTAGCAAAATTTTGTCTATTACAGAGGTGCATGCTTGTAACTCCAGAATAGCCCATGCACACCAATTCTGACCCCAGTGTGCACCATTTGTGGGGTCACACAAAGAATAGCTCCCCACTTGGGATGTCATACATTTTGTAAATGTACTTCAAGTAATTTTGTCTGCATTAGCGGAGTTCCATCAGCTCCATCATGGCACAGTACTGTACCGTATCAGACAAATTACGTTGCTCCTAACGCGACATCTGTGATATACTATACAAGTTGATCGTCTGTGTTTCAATGAGATGTCGCTATCGTGCCCAGATTGGCTTCATGAGAAAGGGGCGACTCCTGGCGGAAGCGAACCCGGAAGAGCTGCTTGTCAGCGGTCGAGGTGCTACACTTGAAGAAGTGTTTCTTCATTTGTGTCTGGAATCAGAAGGTAGAAGTCAACGAGACATCATTGAAATCAAAGAACGCGAGAAACAAGCTTCCATGAGCAATGCTGATGGTGCAAACCCGGAATCAGCAGGAGCGCGAAACAGCGGGCGAGATTCTGCAGGCCAAGACGCTCAGCCAGAGGTCACTCCTTTGGGCAAGCTCATGACTCTGGAAACTAAGCCTGTGTGTACTGTGTATAGTTTTGATTTTGACTCAGGACTCTTAGCGTGCATTTAATTTCAAATTACAGTCAAGCACAATGGGCTTAATTTGTGCAACAGTCTGTTGTGTGAAAAGTCTGTTATGCAAATTCAATTTTCAAAAACTTGAGATTTTTACTTTTTATTATTGATTTTAAACCAATGGAAGTCTGTTATGCGGATTTATTCCATTGTTCAGGAAGGAAAACTGCCTTCATCAGAGGCAGTCTGTTGTGAAAAAATCCATTGTGCAGGAGGTCCATTGTGTGGGGGTCAACTGCACTACTAAATTTGAGTTTTCCAGTCACATATTTAATTGGATTGTCACATTCTACATGAATGAGTGCAGCTATCTAATATTGAGGCATGGGTATATTTGCTTTCCAGATTGTAGGAGAAGTGCAGACATTTGGGAGACCTACCAGAACCATGGTCAGAGGATTTGCTCCAAGTCGCTTTGTGACTCTGGTGAAAAAGAATATCTTGGTGCTCATTCGAACTCCTGTGTGCGTATTTCAAACTACTGTATATTGAAATTGATAATCAATTTTAATACTATGTGCACCTTTTTCCAATGAAGTGAAGCAAAAATTTAGGTAATTAGGTATGCATCATTTGTTTAAATACAAATTTAAAGTGACAAATCTTACATACTTGGAAACTTTCTCATTACCACTTTCAATTATATCAGAGTTTCATTTTTACTGAGACAGGTGGACTCTCTCTCTCTCTCTTCAACAATCTTGTAGACATCAATTTTCTCTGTACAGTATAACAAATTTATTTTTGGTTATATAGTGGTTCTCATATGGAGGGAAATTTTCTCTACATTGCTTTTTTTCTGGTCCCTTTAAAGTTGTTGTAAAGAGAAGAGGGTTGACTCACACTACATTCTTTTTATGCAACAATACTTTGATTTTGAAGTGGAGTTTCATCTAGATTTTTACTCAAAGAAGTTTTTTTATATTCAGAAATTTTGGAATCTGAACACAAAGGAGCATGTCTTCATGCAGGGATAAATTTTTTTTTAAATTATAGCAGGAAATCTAAGGTTTGAAGCATACCTGAGTGTATATGTGGCACTCAAGTAAATAATTGAGTAATCCAATCTTATGAAAACACTTTTTCCCAGAAAAATAAAGTTCAGGTTGGGATCTGTTTTTTGGAATCTGAGATGGATTTCCCCATACGCATATTATGTGCAATTATGTGATAATAATAAATGGTGATATTTTCTTTGTTTTATTCTGATACATATCAGGCACGTGCTATTCCAGTTGACTGCTGCCCTTCTGCAAGTTGTCTTGTGCAGCTCAGTGCTTGGCAAACCAACCATGAATGCAGAATTGGCCATGTTTGATGAACGACCTAAACCATGTCAATTGACTCCGTTCTACGAACCTGGGGCATGTTGGATGTTCATTCACTCAGACTGTGACAGTCTGAACAGCCCCAGCAATTACCTGACGATAGTGTGTATATCTTGCATTTGTTGATCGAGACATTTTTTATATACAGTACATTGTTCAGTTCCTTCCTCGTACAACAAGTTAAAATGTATTCATTTGAGGAAATGCGGATGGAATCCTTGCAGTAATAAATTCTTGAGTGAAATGATGAATTAATGCCTGTAGCCTATGGCAATGGTCCCCAACCTTTTTGGCACCATTAACCAGCAAATTTCCCAAAAAAAATGTCTGCAGACCAGCAAAGTTACATAACATTATTTTTGCAGGCACAAAAAAGTTTTGCATGAAAGTCTTTATGGGGGGTATTTAAAAGTGTCTGCTTTTTTCTAAAAATGAAATTGAGCACCAATGAAGCAGCTATATAGCTGAATGTCAGAAAAAATTAGAAATTGGGCTGAAAGAAAGGTTCATCAGAATGAAAATTCAGATAATTTATTCCAGCAGGAAAAAATTTCCAAGTGTTTCATAAGAGAACAGGCAATTTTTTTGTGAGATAATTTAAAATGCCCTTGTCTTTTCGAAATGTTAGATGAAAATAACAGACTTCATTGCTACTTTTGATAATTTTATTTTGGTGAAACTTTCCCATAGACTGGCAAAAATCTTTTGAAGACCAGCTTGAGTCTGTGGACCACAGGTTGGGGAACACTGGTATTATAGATCTATAACTTTTCAGTCTCATCATATGTCAGATGAACTTTCCATCATATTTTCCTGAAGATATTCATTTTGAGCAAGTTTAAGTTCTCTAATGCTGTAAAATTTAACAAGCCAGATTCTGAATAAAGGTTCTAAGGAAAATAATATATTTTTCAATTAATAAATTAAATGTTGACAAAAGCTAGACATTGCAGGAATATACAATTCAAGATGCACATTGCTATATGCAAATAAACCAGACATATTAATGTTGAGAGTGAAACTTGGCATTTTGTACAGCAACATGATCCATGAAACTGTTCTTTTTTCTGAAAAATATGCGGTGTAGAATATGATTAAAAAGTAAAGCTCAAACTTGGTACTGCTGCAAAAAATTTTGAAACATCATTGTCTGATTAATGGAGTTTGGTTTGAGGAAATCGATACAAAAATGTAAAGTAATAAAATACTAAGATGTAAAAATCTGACTCAGTTCATATTGAAATCCCAGTTTTCTTCGGTGATTTTCAGAACCTTTTACATGTGATGACCTTTTCTCCCCCTCTATAGAAATCTTTTGATTCCGAGAAAAAGGCGAATGACAGAATTGTGAAGCACAATGCCTTTGGAACTTCATCATTGCCAAAAATTGGCGAGAATTCTCGGAAATTCATGTCGAATTCTTCGGCCGTCGAAGAATTCCGGGAGCACGTGAAAACATTTTCCGAGGAGGTGACTATTGCATTTCTTGAAATGATTAAATGGTCATATTTTCAGGTACATACTTGTATGTATATACAGTAATTGTAAAAAACATTCATCACATATTTATGGAAGAATTTACATGAAAATACTGCAATTTCCAAATAGTTCACGATTCAAAATATTCGATCATCGCGCACTTTTTCCAACTTCTTATCAGTAAAATGTGCAAGGTTCAATAATTATGTCTTTTTCAAAATTAAATATTTTATAGACTTGTATTCAACTTGAAATTTTAAACTCCTAAGACTCGTGTGACAAATTTGCTCAAATAAATGATGAGGATAATCTATTAGCAAATTTCGCTGTAAGCTTGAATTTATTTAAACTGTGACCTTCCATTTTTGATTAAAAACAGAATTGCGTTTAAAAAATTGTATTTAATCCGAAAAGGTTCCGCTTATTTTCAGTTCGTCAAGTACAATTTTTTTTTTATTTTACGGAGTTGAGCCAGTCGTGCATCTGAGTTATTGCTTTTTCTTTTGAGTTCGCTAAATAATTAATTGACAATAATTGACATGATAATAAAGTACTCCCATCATTTCAAATACATTTCTGCTAGAAATTCAGTCTTTTGAAGTTTGTTTTTTTCAATCGTCCTGCAGTTCAGAGCTGGACATGGAGAGAAAGCAGTTTTGGCACTTCGAAATATGCAGAAAGTGATTCTTCCATTCAAACTGCATCAAGATTTCAAGGATTATAATCACATGCGTCCATTCGTCATTGATTTTGACAACACGGGTAACAAAAGTAGAGCTTCAAAATCCTTCCTTGGAAGAATTTTAAATAGCAAAATTGTGCTTTGAAGATCCCATCGGATCCATGTTCAGCTCAACAATTGTTGAGAGATCCATTGATGAATGCTACAGTGGACTCACGGGAGGACTGTTGAGAACTTCTCCAGTAAAAGTGAGTGTTGAAAATTTCTTTATTACAGGTGGTACCGTGCAATTCAACCTCCTCCAATTCAACCATCCTGAAATTTGACAGTCAAATTTGCAGGGACGTTGACTTGCAATTCAACCTCTGCCCCAGAACTTGGCCTGCTTTGGCCACTTTTGTGCATTTTTGTGCTGATATTTCTCAATTTTACATAAGTGTCCTGCAATTTGACTACTTTGCAATTTGACCCTATAGCCTGGCAATGGATTAGGGTCAAATTGTTAGGTTCCACCTATGTCAAAACGTATTGGAACATTAAAAATTACTCTTTACAACTTAAAGCAAATGAATAATAAAGTTTAAAAAAATTTTTTTCAGATTTTATTTGCTGAAATTTTCAAATAAACTGAACTCTTTCTTCATGAAAAGTAGTTGAGAAAATTGTTGATCATTTGTTTAAATTATAAGGTAGGTATTTTTTCATTCACATACATTTTCCTATAAAGATACATTAATTAAAGTGTGAGAAAAAAGCGTTTCTTGTGAACATCCAAAACTTCCACCTTGCTTCTTTTGTTAATAAAGTAAAGGCAAATAGCAAATAATTTCTGTCTAAAGTGGCTAAAATTGGGAAGTGTAATACATGTACTGTATATGGTGGATTAAATGTCAGTAAATATCTTCACCACCTTGGATAATTTATGAAAAATAGATACTTTTCCTAATAATTACGTGGGAGTCTCAGTTATTTCTTCCTCATTTGTGTGAAATTTTAGTGAATGCTCAAAGAAAAAGTTTTTAATATTTATTTCGATTTTTTGAAGTCAACAGAGAATAAATAATGATGAGTTATTTGAGATTACTACTTATTATTATAGACAAGACTCTACTTTCAGTCCCAGTTGAGTTATCCAGCATCGTATTTTTGAAATTCAAAAACATTAAATTTTTATGTCAAGGGAAAAAATTAAATTTCAGCCGATTACCTGCTTTGAAATTGCAACAACAAAAAAAGTTTCGTTTACAGCATTCAAAAAATTGCATATGGAATTAGATTCCCTAATTTTCATTTTATTTAATGGTTTGCTGGTAACTAAAAAGGCTTCCAAATCTCGCTATAGTAGTTAAATGTACTATAAACAATAATTAAACGCGTTCGAATCATGAAGAATGTCCAGATGATTATAAATTCAATCCCGAAATTTAATCCCGAATTTTGAGTGATTTCACAAGAAAAAAAAAAGATGACCGATGACAGTTTGTGCTTTTCAAATATAGATTGAAAAAGTGTTTTACGGATCGACAAACTTGGACATGCGTTCCTTTTTGGTTCCTGGTTTCACATCCTCGTGAGTGAAATTAATTGAAATTTCACCATTCATTGAAATTTCAATAGATTTTCTTCTTTTCTTTTCAGGACGATGTTCTTTCTGGCTGAGGGATTGACGAGCTTATCCCTGATCTCCGACAGAACCGCAGGAATCATCGGCAGAACAATCGTTTACGGTAATATTTGATGCGTTTGTGAAGACCAAAAAGGAATTGAAATGCGTGAAATTTGATTTCTATATATATAGGTGTGAAAGAAGCAGAAATCCTGCTGGCTTTGCTATTCACCATGTTCCTGGTGAATATTTTGCAAATCCTTCTCAGCTTCATCGTGGCCTACGGAGTTTTCCTCATCCCTTTTCATCACTCTTTCAATGCAGTCTTTTACGGATTTTTGTGCGTCATGACTGGAGGCATTTGTGGCATGGGATTAGGTGAATTTTTTTTTCTTCTTGAAAATCTATGGGTTTATTTTTCTTCGGGTAGGAAAAAAAATGATATCAAAAATGAGAGAAACCTAGAAAAGTTTCTGTTGTAATATATGTTTTGAATTTATCATCTCGGGCTTATTTCATAAGAGATTAAGAAACATTTTTTGTTAACTCACTTATTTCATCTCACCATCATTTAATTGCAGAAGTTTTTCGTTTTTCAATCGCAATATAAATACTAAAATGAAAAAGAAAAATATTGGCATGGATTCATGAAACGATTTTCTCCTCCATTTCGGGTCATTATATACTACTGTATTTGATGAAATGATCAACAATAATGGAGTTGAAAGCTGGCACTTGACCTTTCAAATATTTACCACCGAAACTACGGTAGAATCGAGAATACATTTACCGCGAAACTCGTTATAACGAATTGTTGCTGACAACGAATTAATTCTTCACACGTCCCTGTCTATTTTTAATGGCATAAAACGTTTTAAAAATCCCTTTGAAAGAATTTGAATGATGCAAAAGAATTTTATCCTAGGTCCCCACTGCTTCGTTGTAATGAGATTTTACTTTATCTGAAAACGAGCATGTTTATACTCTGAATAAAGCCTATTAGTCTCATGAAAATTGTTCAAAGGTAATTTTCTGTGAATTGGATCTCATTTGAATGCAGCTTATTATTTTTTCACTACAGGTATTTTTAAAATTTTAATTCCTTAAGTGTAAGTAATGAATTGTGAAAAAATTCACATGTCCTATTGGGTGATTTTTCTGATGCCTGACTTATTCTTTTTTATAGTAAAATTAATACAGTACTTGTATTGTATATAGATTTATCTAATTTTGAAATTAGGAAGCAGCAAAAAAATAAGTGGGTTCGACGCGTGTCAAAAGAAAGATATTGAAACATGCTTTGAATTACAGTATGTGCTCGTTTTTGGTCGATTTTCCCAAAATAATTCAAAATTTTAAAATTCACAGGATTGCTGGTCTCGTCGTACACGAAGAGTGAACAAACTGCGTTGATTTTTCTCGTCGGGTCATTCTTCCCGATGATTCTGATAGCAGGTACGGGTCAATCAATCTTCGTTTAGTCTGATGATTTTTAAAATATTGATTGGTCGATTGTGTATAATTTTTTTGAATCAAAATTACAGTATTTATGAGCTTGAACAAGGTGGGTTCAAGAAACGGCCATTTCGTCAAGCATGGCTGTTTCTTGAGCCCGGAATAATTCAAGGTAAAATTGATTTTGCAAATTTTAAGAAATTTTGATGCCTTACAAGGAAACAATTACAAATTTTCCAGAGATTTGGAAGGATAAATCTCCGAGGATATGCATTTATTATTGGAAATTAAAATAAATATTTCAGGTTCTTATAAATAAAACTCTGACAGCATCCTATAGACGCAATAATTCTCTGCATTTTATTCGTTATTCCTTATTACAATATATTCTACTAATAGTGCCTAAAAATTACATCCAAAATATTTCAGAATATGTGTACAGCTATAGTTTATGCTATTTTTCAATTTAATTGAAATCTTGGAGTCAGTTTTTCTGAAAATGGTCCAGTAGACTCATGTAATTAAAGAATACACAATAAAAACAAAGAGAAAGCGCTGTACTTTTTCAGAAATATGCTACTTTATATTTTTCACCAAAACTGTGAAAGTTCAATTGATCCATGAAATAATTGTTATGAAGCAATATAATCGAAAAATTTTGGAAAATTCATGCTCAGTTCACAAGAATATCAGTGATGTTCACTGAAAAATACTGGATCACATAAAAGTTGTTTTTGACAGGGGTTTAAAATTTGATTTGATACGCACCAAGAATTGGTAAATGACAATGCCAAGAAAGTGCTGGGTTATGTGCATATATATATCTCTTAATGTCCCAAAATACGTTGCTTCATGAAATAATTTATTTATGCATGAATTTTGCAGGTGTTTTTTGGCCCCTGTCATTCAGGCCAGATTGGCTGAGGTATATCAGTTATTCTATCCCTCCTACTGGAATTGTGGAAGCTTCCAGAGCAGCAATCATGACTGGGAAGGGAATTCTGGATAAGGAAGTCTACAGAGGATTTTTAATCACCCTCGGGTGGCTGTTTGTTTTCATGACACTGGCCATATTTTCTCTGATACACACCAGTTTGTGAATAAAATTTGTCAAGTCCTTCAATTTTGGTTGTGATTCTTTAGCAAACAGCTGGCAGATAATGTCTTTACCCAGGAGGCAGGTGATGAATGCTGCCATCATCCAAATCCAGCAAACTTATGCAAATCTCATGTGTGAATGATGTGAGGCTTGTTGTTAGTCTCAAGTGTCTCAATAAGAAGGACAAGAGGATAAGATTGTTGAATCAAACACCACAAACAGTCTGGGATGCTGCTGAAATTGGTTTTTTTTTCAATTAACTCCCCATCCCTAACAAATAAAAACATGAAGAGACACTTTTGGAAATCTTAAAGGATCAAGATAACTTTTTGGCCTTATATGATTTCTCATCAAAGATTCTCTCTAAATTTTTCATTGAACTAAAACTCATACAGAAACAGGCTGAAGACCTTGTACTTGTCACCGAAAGAAATAGTTACAGTGTCCTACGCCATGTTTATAATACTGCTCTCTGCTGTTGCAATTCCCGCATAGCAACTCGCTGCCCCGAAGCAGACGATGACATTGCGTGTCCTCGATACACTGTCTGGTTTNCCAGTTTTATTTTGTGGAGTGTGTTCTCTTTTGTTTTTGTCACTGGTTTGTGCTTTGTTTCATGCTTTGAAGTGATTGAATGTCTTTGGGGGAGTTGGGTTGGGTGGGGAGGGGGTTTGGATGTGGGAGTCCTGGTTGTGCCTTGTGAATGCTGGAAAGCGGCAAATAAAGTTTTCTGTTCATTCATTCATAAAAACATGGATTGTGAGGGTTAACCCTTGGATGGCAGTGGGTTAAATTCCATCCTGCAGTGGTGCTGGGAAATGTTTGCATGCTTAATGCATTTTGGTTTGAGTTGTTTGACCAAAGATCACCAAAACAAGGATTTTGCTGAGTAGCCAAAGTCTGGAAAATCTGGGGAATGTCACCCATTGTGTCTGAAATACACCAATGCTAATCATATGAAAGGAATGTTGAAATATCGTAATGACACTCAGCAGCCAAGGTTTAGGAACATTTTTCTGCCAAAAAAATGGGACTTCGTCTCTCCTGACCATCCCTGACTTTTTTCATTTTTTGTCTGCCGTGTGGCTTAAAATTTTGGAAATAAATCCCAGCTCTGCTGCTTAGGGTTAAATTCCCAGTGGTACAGAAAAATTGCATTACAACAATCTCCCAGGGGCTTGACATTTTTTTTCATACATATCAAACAGCCCCTATTTTCTTTACACTGAATGTTGGACAAAAATTCATCATAATGAGATTCCAACCAAAAATTAGTTCAGTGTAATGAGCTTTTTTCAACATTATGCCTATGAGAAACTGCTGGGACCACTATAGAAAAACATTTTATAATGAAAATTTTTTACAACAAGATTCGATTGTAATGGATTATACTGTATCTGAAGGACAAACTGGTCAAGGCAGAAATTGGAAGATTATAACCAGAGTCCAGCTCCCCAGGGCCTGGGGCCATGCCTTGATGTCAATGGCATCCACAAACTCATAACAAGACAGTGAAGACACCGACCGGATTCCTCATATTTAAAGGGGTCAACGCACTTCCATTTCAAGTGGGCTAAAGGGACGCCAGGGAGTAGAAACACAGGAAGGAAACCCATGAACTTCACATTATATGGTGATCATGCGTTTCGATGTGGCCTTGTGTTCTTCCGCAGTGTTATTCGGAGAATTTTCTGGGCTGTGCTTTCGTTGACAACGCCTATGTTGTAAAATTAGTTGGTAGAAAAATGGTGATGGGATCATCTTCGAAACTTGTTTCTGCTGCATCAGTTTGTTTCGCCTTTGATTTATGCTGGCTTATTGAGTTTATGCGAAATAATTCGCGGAAACCAGAGAATGCGTGTTAAAGTGTTTCATCAGCAGCAGTTCCAGCAGTGATCTTTCTCTTTCTGTCATCCCTCATTTACCTCAGAATATTCAATAGTCTGTGGACCAGCATTTTCGGTACAGCAATAGGCAAGAAAATCTCTTTATATACAAGGAATACTTTGCGACCATCAAGTAAACTGGTAAGATGTGATAAAAAAAATTTATAAATGAAGTGCTGTACCTCATTCACAATTGGAACTTGAGGACATCAGGGACCTATGGCTGAAACATTACTTTGTTGTTGGCAATGATCTGTTACACAGATATTCATTAAAAAGAGATTTTGTCTAATTATTTACTCAAATGCTGTGAGTTACTCAAGCTGTTCAATTATACTGTGCAAGTGTACACAGACAAGCACCCAAATTTTTGGGTGCAAAAATTAGCGCAAAACATATTCTCATCAAAGGCACACACACCTCATGCAGCTTTTGTTGGCTGAAAATCATATTTTTTTTACAAATGATGGACTCCAAAAAGTTTTCAATTGTATCCTTTTTCTTTTACTTCCTGTGAATAAAATAATAATGTAGCATTTAATGTCAGCTTTTGTCTTTCATATGAAGCTCTGTCCCCCATCTTTTGACATAATTCCACTTGAATCTCCCTTCTGAAAGAGTTATTGTTGTAAAAGTATTTGCTACTCAGTAGAAGGAATATTGCTGAACTGGTTTCCAATTGTAAAATTAATGTAATCTTGATTGTTTTTAGCATCAAGTGACTCACAGACAATGTGCACTGAGTTGACCACTAACATTATGCCCCCCCCCCCTCACAGTTTATACTTCTGTACCATACTACCACAACATGCCCCACTTTTTGACTCAATTTTTTTCATCAAAAGAGTTGCACATTCTACTTGAATAACTGCTGGTACTTCCTTAAGAAACTGCTGTCACCCCAGAATTTAATATACAATAGAAGCACAGGTGGTACCTCACAATTGGACCATCCTGCAATTTGAGTCAAACTTGCAGAGAGGTTGACTGGCAATTTGACCGTTGCCCTGCAATTCAACCAGCATTGGCAACTTTTAGTATTTTTATACTGATATGTTTTAATCTCACGTATAGGGTTTTGCAATTTAACCAGTTTGGCAATGGATTAGGGTTGAATTGCATGGTTACACCTGTACCGATAATAGACAAATACAGTGAGACCCCCACATGCAAACGCCTCAACCTGCGGACAATTCGACCTAGGGACACTTATTTTAACATGAAAAAATCACAAAAAAGTCCCAACAAGAGGACATTGATTTGACATAGGGACATTTTGCAATAAAATTGCAAATAAATTTAAAATAAATTTAGCTAATTTAAAATAATTACCTCCAGCTTAGAGAGACTTTCTTCTCTCTTTTTTCACTTGAATTTTATTTTTACAGAAAATGCCAACACTTCTATTTGTACTGTACAGATGAGGTATCAGTATTTAATTCCCCAAATGTTCATATTGTGTTCAAATACATTGATTGAATCCGTTTAAATTGGGAGACAATTTTTATTTTCATGGAATTAGGGCGAGCATTTTGTACATGAAACACCAATTAAAAATTTTATAATGTAAGTCTAAGGGAAAATGAGACTCAACTTGGGGACATTTTGACTTAGGGACACTCTTGATGCACCAATTATGTCCGCATCTCAGGGTCTTACTGTATTATATGTATACAAAATCTTGGGAAGCTGTTTGAAGGATGGCCTGCATTGTCAACATTCCTATAATGCTTTTTACTGATAATCTATACAAAAATTTACTCAGGTTTTAAAGATCAGCATCCCCTCATTTTGGTAATTGAGCAATTTCAGGGAAAAAGTGCTTCAAGTTTGAGGAAGAAGTGTCAAAGATTACGACTTTTTCTCTGGAAAATTTTACCATTATAATTAATGGACAATAAAAATTAAAAATAAAACTGACATTTGCATAGATGAGTAAATAATGACACACTTGAGGTGCTCAAACTAGGTTTCACCTTTAGATTCTGAGAAATCAACAAGTGATATATGTACCAGAATTTTCAGGATTTTTTTTTCAATCTTCAGGGATTAATGTGAGTCACTTAAAACTATCTTTCTGGGGGGGGGGGAGGGGGAAATCAGTTGTACCTCCCTGTTTTTTTTTTCCTGACATTTTACCCTAAAAAGTACATGTTTTATCCAAGTATGCCAATGTTCTCCCTTGTAAATTTGTGTGGATCCCTCTCTGACTTGGACTATTCTCACGAAAAGGTCCCTCTGTATATACTCACAAGTTGATTTATGCGTCCCCTTGGGCAGTCTTCCATCCACTGGGTGCTTGTTTCCTCTCAGGGTGTCTGGGTTCGCTTCGCCTCACTAGCATCAATAGACGGAAGCCCTGTGATGTGGATCATGTCACCAGGATGAAGGTGGTTCTGCGTGCGTGAGAATGGTTCTCTTCATACCACGTCATCTCTGTGACTGTGTCCTTAAACTTGTTTTCCCAGCCATCCTATTCACGCGGGCTCGCATTCTTGTGAAAGACACGGATGGGGTATGGATGGCTTGCAAATGATTCGAGTGCTTTGCATGGCATATATCCCAAGTGTCATCATGGAGTTTTATGTGTGTTCTGACTGACGATCGTGAGTGACAGTGTTGTGGGTGGCGAGGATAGTGTGTGGGTTTTTAATGGCAATCAAAATTTAATTTACCCAGTCGAAATTGCTGTGTGCCAAGAAAATATTTCCTAAATAAAACTGCAATGGCAAGGCTACAATGTGTTGATTCTCCAATCACTATTGAAATTGATTTATTCATATTATTGCCCAATAGTTGCAATCACTATGGTAATCACAACTATTTTCACAATTTCCATACTTTGACTTTTACAGTGATTCACAAGCCTTAAAAATTAATGCCCAATTGCAATCTGTATTGCAATGACTCAAAATTTTTTGTCAATCAAAATTTCAATGCTTGTGATTGTGATTTGAAGTTATGTGACACAATTAGCAACCTACTACAGTATGTGGTTTCTTTTGTCTCTTATACAATTTAAAACTGTGAATTATACATTCTATCAAAAAGTGGGGTTTACTAAAATTACTCAAGTACCACATGCCTGCAGGTAAGACAGACAGCTTAGTATTTTTAGCACACATTTTTGGAGAAAATTCCATTCTGCGTAGATGCACATCTTATAGTTTTCAGCCACCAAAATCATTTTTGCTTTTTAAATGCATTTTAATGCACTTTTTAAATGCTGACTTTTATGAGTAACCCCTTTATTTGCCCCAGTTTATTGAAAAAGGTTCACATGGTACTTCAGTGATAAATTTAGGATGTATTCAGCAGCACTGCCAGTTTTTCCCTTCTGCTGGATTTTTTTCTTCAAAGTGAAGTACAGTCAACCCCCGTCTAACGGACTTGATTCATGCAAGGGACAAGTCTGTTAGACAAAAAGTCCTTTACACAAATACTGCTTGCAGAGCTGGTCTGTTTGGCAAAAATCCCTTACATGGGAGGTCTGTTAGGCAGGGGGCCACTGTACTGTACTGTAAAACAGTGGAGCCCTGATCCAGATGCAGGAATAATCAGTTCTTCCCCTTTGTGAGGCATGTTTGTTCACATTTCCCCATAGTCTTCAGTGGAACATACTTTACTGGTTTTTCTGTCCTTTTAAAATTTGGAAAAAGCCACCCAAAATTTGGCTTAAAAAAGGCTCTCAACTTAAATACACAGAAAGAAACTGTTCAGAATAAAACTAAACAGAATCTGTTTTTTGGCGTGAAAAAGAGCACAAAAGAACCAGCACTACATGCATTGAAATACTGAGCACAGAGGATAATAAAAACAAAAATTGGTAGAGCAAATAATGTGCAGGCTTTTGATTTTTATTTAGAGTGAAATTATGAAAAAATGTTTTTGCGCCCAAAATAAGTGAAACAATTTATTGCAACTTTACATTTATTGCTAACCAGGAGTGATGGACAAGAAAAATATGTGCTTCAGCATAAATTAGCTCAACATTATTCTTCTTAAACTGCTCAGGTTTCCTAAGCCTAATTCAGACTAAAAGTAGGACTAACTTTTCCCAAAAAACAGCAGCTTCTGTTACTACTTATAAAATCACGTATACACTAATTGGCTTCTGCTAAACTGCTCTTTTATTACTCGACGCTTTTATTCGAGCGGTATGTTCTGAAGCTGCTCATCCTGCTCGGATTCGCCATTGTTATCAACGCAAAAAATTGCAGTGAAGACGATGGCAGGAATTACGTCGTGATTCAAGCATATCCAAGTCAATTCGACGACTTTGGATTGACGAGAGTGGATACTGAAAGAAACATATCCTTCTTGATCGGATCCGCAAACAACCAAACTCAACCTTGCCCATTATCATTCAACAAAAGCGCATCTTCAGACGACGAAATTCATCCTCTCGTGAAAACCAGCATCGATAATTACTGGGTCGCTTCCGTGTTGCGAACCCAGGTTGATTTCATCGGAAATTCCACCAACTTCAATTTCACCGTCACGTTGAAAAGCGACTTTGTGGGTTTCGCGGATATTCGACTCATCAGTGGATGGAACGCGACACGAGATGAAGACTATTTCTACCTCATAGGCTAACGCCACGTAGCTTTACTGCTGTACCACAACCACCTGTTCCACAAACACAAGTGGTACAGCCACGACCACTACTAGTTGTTACACGAGTACCCAACGGTTAACCTTTAACTACACTATCTGGGAGTTCTGAAGAAACCCGTGGGACCGGCGGTCGGGTTCTTGTCCCAGTTTCTCATCATGCCGGTGGTGAGTTGCAAAAATTAATGAGAACATTTTTTTTGGATTGCATATTTTGCTTGCATCGAATTTTCCCACTTGAGGATTTTTTTAAATAAAAAAACTTGCATCCATTTAGTTGTATTTATTCGGATTACTGTATTATTGTGAATGTGCATTTCTGATCAGTTTTATTTTAAATATCTGACATGTCCTTTTTCATCAGTCTTGCGCATTTATTTTTATTTGGTGACCCATTATAGTAATGGATGATGATTAGAGCTGAGCAGATTTATGAATCCAATGTTAACAAATGTATATCCACTGATTATATATTATCAAAAATGGGGTGATAATTACTTATCCAATATTCCCCATTGACAATCATCCACAAGCTACAACGCAGGTATAGGCAACAAAGTTGAGGGGGCCAGAAAACATTTCCAAAACAAAGAATTTCATAGTAAAAAAAAAGAACCTATGCAAAATTGGTAGTACATGACCACTGGGAGTTCATGAAATTTTTGATTCAGAGAAAAACTTTTGCAGATCTGTATACAGTAAATATATATACATATATATGTGTGTGTGTGCACAATTACAAAGAATTTATCAATTTTTAATGAAAGAAGAATATCTGAGTAGATGAAACTGACCTTCCTCAGTCCTCTTCTATTCTTTGAAATTTGATGACCTCTTATAGCAATGAATGATGAAGGTGAGAAGAGAGGAATATTTTGAGCCTTGTTTATCAAAATTATTAGCCATAAGCTGACTAACAAAGAAGTCAAGATTCAGTTATGCTCAATAATGCCAAAGTTACAAAAACTAAATTATTTGCTCAAATGTGTATGGTTCATGAAAAAGTTCAACAGTTTTAGATAAAAGAAGAATACAATGAATTTAGTAGTTCCCAATAACACCGGCAGCAGTATTTGCTGGGTGTGCACATTTTTTTGACAAATAGTTACCAATTTTCAAATGAAATAAGCATGTTTGAATAAATGAAGATAATTGCCCTTATAGTCCTGTTCCATTTCTGAAATTTTAACTCATTTTGATGGTGGTTGATTTGGATGAGAAAATTCGTAAATCCCTGCGTTTATTCAAATTTATAGCCTTAGATTATTTCATCAGCAGTGGAGTCAGAACCTAGTTAATGGCAATTTACCCCGATTAGTTCCCAACACCCTCGACATTATTGAAAGGGTGCGAAAAAATTTTAAAAATTGCCCATATTTGTAAAAGAAGCATTAAGAAGAAAATGGTCATTTTTTTTTGTTCATGGTGCATGATATATTGCTTTTTCTCAGTTCTGTATGCTTCTTTTTTGAAAATTTGGCGAACATTTTGCTAGGAATAATGATGAAAAAATATTATAAAATTTTCCAACCCCGCTGATGGTCATCAAATTTAGCCACAATTCATTCCTGTACCAAATTAATTCGTTGGCAAGCTAAAACCAAGCATGGGCAATTGTCATTATACATTCATTTCAATGTTTTTTTTTCTTCTTTCTGAAAAGCTGTCATTTGTTGCTGCATTGCTGATGTTGCCAGATGGCCTGACTCGTTTAGGATTGTTCACCCTGGGCTGTTCTCCTGGAGGAGCGAATTCAAATTTCTGGACGCTGTTGTTTGATGGTGACATCAATTTATCAGTGACAATGACGACAATATCAACTATTGCTGCTATGGGTAAGTTATATGCTTTGTGTCTCATCTGTATATTCGAACACTTAATTACAGTATCTGAGCATGATGGAATACTTTTTCAAAAAGGGGAAACGTTTTACTCAGCATACATACAAAGGTTGTCCCATTTTTGATTGACTTTGGGTATTTCTAGACTATGTTCCAATTTGAAAAAAGAAATATCATTTAGCCCATTCTATTTTCAGGTGCTGGGATTTTTTCAAATGTTTAAAAAGAATTTTTACATTTACTGCAAGACAAAAAGTGAAAACTGTTTATTGTTTTCAGAACAATATTTCATACATTTTTTTCAATTTTCAATGAGTATTTTGTTTGCCAGAAATAAGAACCAAAGTCCATTTTGCATTTTTCCAAAAGCAATTTTTAATTTCCAATTAATCTTTATTTTCTCTTTTGAAAAATAATCCAAAAAGCCTAGTTTCTTCTTGTGATGTGTTTCTTATTACCATGAGTTTTTAGGGTGCTTCTGTTAATTTCATTTCCATTTCCTGCTTTAGGGGCTGAACTATGAATAAGGCAGGATAACCAGACAATAGTCTAAGTACTCTAAGCTAAGGACTGTAAGCAGTGTTAGATGCTGTCCATGTTTTGTTGCTGGAGTTTTCTCCCTATTGCACGCGGTTCATCCCTGATTCCCACCAATTGCTATGATTTTTATGCCTGGATAAATGTGCTTCAGTTCTAAATTTGCAATCATTGTTCACTTCAGTTTTTAAATTTCAAAAGTACTAGCTGCATTCCAAATTTGTTTGTTCCTCCCATGACATTTTTTTAATAAAAAAAATTGAATGATTCAATGTTCATTATTCCTATAGCGAACTGTTTGCCAAATTTTCAAAACTGAAGCAAACTGTTGTCCGGTTTCCAAAAATTAAATAAAATTTGACAATGTGTCTTAAAAAACTGCTTGCAGAGCTGGTCTGTTTGTCAAAAATCCCTTACACGGGAGGTCTGTTAGGCGGAGGGCCACTGTACTGTACAGTAAAACAGTGGAGCCCTGATCCAGATGCAGGAATAATCAGTTCTTCCCCTTTGTGAGGCATGTTTGATTACATTTCCCCATAGTCTTCAGTGGAACATACTTTACTGGTTTTTCTGTTCTTTTAAAATTTGGAAAAAGCCACCCAAAATTTGGCTTAAAAATGGCTCTCAACTTAAATACACAGAAAGTAACTGTTCAGAATAAAACTAAACAGAATCTGTCTTTTGGCATGAAAAAGAGCACAAAAAGCTAAGAACCAGCAGTACATGCATTGAAATACTGAGCACAGAGGATAATAAAAAAAAAATTGGCAGAGCAAATAATGTGCAGGCTTTTGATTTTTATTTAGAGTGAAATTATGAAAAATATTTTTGTGCCCAAAAAAAGCGAAACAATTCCTTGCAACTTTACATTTACAGTATTGCTAAGGCGGAGTGATGGACAAGAAAAATATGTGCTTCAGCATAAATTAGCTCAACATTCTTCTTAAACTGCTGCTCAGGTTTCCTAAGCCTAATTCGCTGATTTTCATCCTGATTGAAAAGGGTTTTTTGTCGTCGAAGACAATGATGAATATTTTAGTGCATATGTGATTAACCGAAGACGATTTGACGAGAAAATAATGAGCTGCGAAAATAAGCTCGCCATAAGTATCCGATTGCGGTGCATCGAAATGACGACATGGTGTTGGTGGACAAGGTGTTTGTGTTCACCATGTCGGTGCTGGTGATGATCAACAATGTGCTCATGGGTTGCCAATTGGAAATTGATGTGATCCTGGGAGTTCTGAAGAAACCCGTGGGACCGGCGGTCGGGTTCTTGTCCCAGTTTCTCATCATGCCGGTGGTGAGTTGCAAAAATTAATGAGAACATTTTTTTGGATTGCATATTTTGCTTGCATCGAATTTTCCCACTTGAGGATTTTTTTAAATAAAAAAACTTGCATCCATTTAGTTTTATTTATTCGGATTACTGTATTATTGTGAATGTGCATTTCTGATCAGTTTTATTTTAAATATCTGACATGTCCTTTTTCATCAGTCTTGCGCATTTATTTTTATTTGGTGAATAGTAATGGATGACGATTAGAGCTGAGCAGATTTATGAATCCAATGTTAACAAATGTATATCCACTGATTATCATCAAAAATGGGGTGATACTTACTTACCCAAAATTCCCCATTGACAATAATCCACAAGCTACAATGCACGTAGGCAACAAAGTTGAGGGGGCCAGAAAACATTTCCTAAACAAAGAATTTCATTGTAAATAAAGAACCTATACAAAAATGGTAGTACTGGAATGACTATTGTGAGTTCATGACATTTTTTATTCAGATAAAAATGTTTGCAAATATATATATATATACTGTATATATATATATATATATATATATATGTATATATATATATACTGTATATATATACAGCTTACATATACTGTATGTATATATTTATAAAAAATATATACATAGAGAGAGAGAGAGAGAGAGAGAGAGAGTTGACTTGAAATTTCTGGGTGTGCACAATTAAAAATAATTTATCAATTTTAAATGAAAGAAGAATGTTTGAGTAGATGAAACTGGCCTTCCTCAGTCATCTGCTATTCTTTGAAATTTGATGACCTCTTAGGAATGAATGATGAAGGTGAGAGGAGAGGAAAATTTGAGCCTTGTTTATCAGCTAACTAACAAAGAAGTCAAGATTCAGTTATGCTCAATAATGCCAAAGTTACAAAAACTAAATTATTTGCTCAAATGTGTATGGTTCATGAAAAAGTTCTACAGTTTTAGATGAAAGAAGAATACAATGAATTTAGTAGTTCCCAATAACACCGGCAGCAGTATTTGCTGGGTGTGCACATTTTTGACAAATAGTTACCAATTTTCAAATGAAATAAGCATGTTTGAATAAATGAAGATAATTGCCCTTATAGTCCTGTTCCATTTCTGAAATTTTAACTCATTTTGATGGTGGTTGATTTGGATGAGAAAATTTGTAAATCCTTGCGTTTATTCAAATTTATAAACTTAGATTAGTTCATCAGCAGTGGAGTCAGAACCTAGTTAACGGCAATTGCCCCCAGTTCCCAACACCCTCGACATTATTGAAAGGGTGCGAACAAATTACAAAAATTTCCTGTTTTTGAAGAAGAAGAAGCACTAAGAAAAAATGGTCAATTGTTTTGTTCATGGTGCATGATATGTTGCCTTTTCTCAGGTATGTTCGCTTCTTTTTCGAAAATTTGACAACCAGGTTGCTAGGAAGAATGATGAAGAAATCTTATCAAATTTTTGAGCCTCGCTGGTCATCAAATTTAGCCAAAATTCATTTCTGTACCAAATTAATTCATTGGCTAGCTAAAATCAAACATGGGCATTTGTCATTATGCATTCCTTTCAAGGTTGTTTTCTTTTTTCTTTCTGAAAAGCTGTCATTTGTTGCTGCATTGCTGATGTTGCCAGATGGCCTGACTCGTTTAGGATTGTTCACCCTGGGCTGCTCTCCTGGAGGAGCGAATTCAAATTTCTGGACGCTGTTGTTTGATGGTGACATCAATTTATCAGTGACAATGACGACAATATCAACTATTGCTGCTATGGGTAAGTTATGTGTTTTGTGTCTCATCTGTATATTCAAACACTTAATTACAGTATCTGAGGATGATGGACTACTTTTTCAAAATAGGAAAAGTTTTTCTCAGCATACATACCAGCGGGTTGTCCCATTTCTGACTGACTTTGGGTATGGTTGAACCTCTGTAAGTCAAATTCATAGGGACCAGACAAAAATTTGACTTTGGGAGGTTTCAACTTACATAGGTTTTGATTTTTGAAGGTTTCCAATTTGGGAAACAAACACTTCTCTTGTGAGGAGAAGTGAAAAAGTGTTGGAAATCATAAGTGAGGATATTCTGTGCCAAAACTTGCTCCTTGATGAGTTTACAACTTGCTGAACTTGGAGGCAGGGGTTCATTTGCTATATTTTTCTTTCAGTCCCTTACAAGATACTGTCCATCTAATTATTTGTTTTAATCGTTTTCTCTTTCATATTTCAAAGAAATAATAACCAGAAGGCCTGAGGAAATTTGACTCTCAGAGGCTTTAGAGAAAAAGACTTTGAGTTGGGGAGGTTTTTAATGTATTGATTCTAGGGGAATTCAGACAGGGACTTGAAAAAAATTGGACTTAGGGAGGTTGGACTTATTGAGGTTCACCTGTGTTTCTAGACTAGTTACAAATTGAAAAAAAATATATATACTTTAGCCCATCCTATTTAAAGGTGCTAGGATTTTTTCAGATTTTTATAAACAATGTTGCATTTACTGCAAGACAATAAGTGAAAACTTTCCAGTTTTGGCAAAGGTTTTCCATCCACGTCAAAAGCTTTTAAAAATTGTTCATGCCAGAAATTTTTTTTTTACATTTTTTTTACTGTTTTCAGAAAAACATTTCCTACATTTTCTTCAATTTTCAATGATTATTTTGTTTGCCAGAAATAAAAACCACACTCCATTAAGCATTTTTCCAAAAGCAATTTTTAATCTCTGAATAATTTTTATTTTCTCTTCAAAAATATCATCCAAAAAGCCTGGTTTCTTCTTGTGATGTGTTTATTATTACCATCAGTTTTTAGGAGACTTCTGTTAATTTTTTTCATTTTCTTCCTTAAGGTCTGAACTCTGAAGGCAGGATAGCCAGACAATAGTCTAAGTTATAAACATGTATAAGGATTAATGCAGTTGGAGGAAATATTGAAAAGAAAAGTCTGACATTAGCTTATTTATTTGGATTATGAATTATAATTATGAATTATAGTGAAATTAAAATAAGGCATATTTTGCATTTTGCATCATAAAAATAGTCCAATTCTTAAGACGAGATATAATATATGTCAGAAAATTACTTTTATTGATTTTTTTCACAAATTATGGCAGTGTGTCCGTATCTCAAGACGTCCAGATGTCAAAGCAGATTTTTTAAAAGTTTGAACTGTACCAAAGTTGAATGATTATTTTTATGTTATTTTGGGGCTTCCATATGTCAAAAATCATTGTATCTAGTTTTGTATCAATGGTTTTGTCTCTTTAGTTTATCTGTTATTATGAATAATGTTTCCAGAAATATTGGGTGAAACGTGGTTATGATCTTATACAGTATAATCTCATTCCATCAAAGCATTTGTCACTTTAAAAAGCTTTCTTTCAAAGGACATTCGTCAAAGCCAAATTCAAAAAAGATTGTGGCTAATTACTTGGTCAGGGACCAAAATAGAACAAATTTGTTAGCTTCATGAGGAGATATGTGGTGTTGCCACATCTGAATTCTTGCCCCACCATTTCAATGACCTCTGTATGGTTAATTCCCCCAAAGCTGATGAAAGGACTTGAATCATTCTTTGTATCTTCAGTGGTAGGAAGCCCTTTTTAAGAAGCAGCGTATGTTGTAGGATATTTGTTGTATGCAATATATGTTTATATGTCAATGAAAGAATAAATACAAGTCTAATAAATATTTTGTATTTGCCTTATTTCACCTAGGTATACTTAGTGTACCTGGTTTGTGGGACTTTTATGGTCTAAAAGGAAGCACATCTAAATAAAATAAACTTCTGTTTGCACCTTTAGCAATCATCCTCATAAATGTTGGCAACACTCAGGGAATTGTCCTGTGAGACATACAATGTATTGTGTAAGACAAAAACTGTGGTATATGTAATTTTCTATGTACAATATTAACTCAGTAAAAATAAAATAAAATACATTTTTAATATTTGGCCCAGTTGGGTGATCTCATTTTTTGATATGTACAGTCAACCCTCAGTTAACAATCCATTCGCTGAATGTTTTTTCACTTAACGTTCCTGGTCCTGTGAGAAAAATCCCCTCACTTAACATTCCAAAATCCACTTAACCTTCTGCAGTTGTGCGGCACTGGGTGATCAATGTGGATGCCTCCCTCCCTCCCTCCTGTACATTTTCTTGAATGTGACTTTTAGCAGCTTTTAGGAACTTTCGGCACAAAATGCACACGTTCCACAAGTGAAACCCATTTAAAATTACGAACTGTTACATTCTTTTTGCATTTCGGAGACACGACAAAATCTTTCCAACGTATCGGATCAGAAATGCAGTGTCACACACTGAATTTTGGGTAACACTTAGACCTTTCCTTGTTTAAAATGAATCTCTGATTTTAATTGAGTGAAGAACTGTGGTTACTTTTTGAATGTAATGGCAGTGCATAAAGCTCAGTAGTTGTTGAAATACACTCTTTGATTAATTTTCTCCTGAATTTTACCCTCAGAAAATTTTTCCTGACACCAATTAAACGTTTCTCCCTTATATCTTAAGGGAGAGACTACCTTGCTTAACGTTTTTTCAGCTAATGTTTTTTCCCGCTGCACCAACTAAAAATGTTAAGCAAGGGTTGACTGTATATAGAAGAGGAAATAAAGTACTGTACTGTACTGTATTTAATGAATGTACACCAGATTATTTAATTACATTTTTTTCTATTCAATTGCAGGAATGATGCCCTTGTGGTTGTCGATGCTATCGCCGATGTTGTACGGATCTGAAGAAAGTTACGCTCCAAAGATCCCCTATCTGAACTTGGTGATGTCCATTGTGTCATTGACGATCCCACTAATCATTGGGATTTTGCTCTGTCGTTGGCGACCGGCAGCAAAAAAGTTTTCTGCCAAGATCATCAAGCCGTTCACCTGCGTTCTAATCGCCATTCTGCTCACGGTAAAATTCAAAGTGCTTTTCCATACATTTTCCTTTGTTCGACGAAATCATGTAAAATTCAATCTGATTTTTTCATGCGTTATCTTCGTCAGATGAAAAATGATGTAAAATCCAAGTTATTTTTCCACACGTTTCCTTCGTTTGATCAAATTCTACGAACTGATGCAATGGATTCCAGAAACTCCATAAAATTATTACAACAGTTGCCAATAATTTTTCTGCAAGAGCACACCAACAACATTTTAGTTTCTGCGAGAGGTTTCCAATAAAAAAATAAAATAAATTGATACATGAAGTACACGACATAGATTAATCAATGGAAAGATTAGCTAGATATAATTTATGCATCCCATGGGGTTATTTTTATTGTTTTCTAGAATAATAATAATTTTATTTCCTGTTATACTGTACATCATTTTGTGATAATATTTTCGCTTTTTTGATAAACCACCAACCCCATTCAAATTTCCAACCCTGTTAAACCATTATGAACTTGGCAGTTTATCAAGGTTTGACTATGTACTATACTAAAAAAAATCTATTTTGCCTTTTAAAATATTTTGAAATGCTATATGAAAAGGTTAAATTATGCGTTGAATTATTTTTTGTGGCTTTCTATTTCATAAAATGGAATGAGTACATAATACAGAATTGTAAACAATTATATAACCAAGCTTGTTTTGTTGAAGCTAGAAACCCTCAACTACATATTCACTGTTTCCTCTTGCATAATAATGCTCTTGATTTAGTGCCACCCTTGCTTATATAGTGCAACAGAATCTGCCGGGGCAAATGGTGGCACTAAATCAAGGTTCGATCTGGATAATGCAGCTGCTGGACCCTGAGATGCAGATGTAATTGGTGTTGGCACCTTGTCCCTATGTCAGAGTGTCTGCATGTTGGGTCACATTATCCTCACAGACATGACAGACTTCAATGGAAACATCCATTCAATCTGTTCTCCTGTTCATAAAGAAAAATTGGGAATAAGTCCCAAAAAATGAATCAAGTAGTGTTGTCCATAAAATAAAATAGAATTTCAATATATAATATATATATAAATACTTTTATTCACAACAAACAAGGTTCAAACAATATTCAAAAATAAACATACAGATTTTTTGAAGAGAATTTTGTTAAATGTACACAAGGTTCTCTGATATGTAACTGAGGTCAACACAGGATTAAATCTCAGGAAAATATTGTTCCTCAGCAATATATATGCTTTTCAGGTATACAGTATAGGCCATCAGCAAAGGTATTTTGTATATTATTCATGAGTGCGCAGACCTCATGAAGCAAAATATTAGAAACATGATGCACAACACAATATACATATGCAAATCTGTTGTATACAATATATACCTCTGAAATACGTATTTCAGAGGTGCGGATGCACAGATAACATTCGTCACTGTCAGAAGTGAGGGGGAGTTTTATATTTGTTAAAGAGGACAAAAGCGCGTCAAGCTGTTTAACCTGGGGTGACACAAGAAGAGCAATTTCAAAACAAGGGGAACAGCTGCAGGGAGAAAACCTTGTTTGCTTCCTCAAAGTAAGGTGCAATTTAAAACAAGGTCTTGGAAACAAATCCAAGTATTTCCTGGATAACGCAAGATTCCTTCCCTAAACTTCAAGATAAAATTAAACTGCATGTGCAGAAGAAAACCATGTAGAATAGGATCTTTTGGCACCAAAAGAAAGCAAGGAACAAGAATAAATCTTGCTATGATGTGCCCAGAATATTAAAAAGGTAAGTCTGAGAAAGAAGCACAAAGTCAGCCTGCTGTTTATGAGAATAAATTTATAATTGAACGTATTTTTAATTTTTTAAATATAAAATAGCTCAATTTCTTCAAGATACATAATCTCTTTTATCGTGGAAAATTTCGGCAAAGTGTCCCCCATATCTTTAGTCATTATTGTCTGGATGCTTGAGCAGATTTTTTTCAGTTATAAGTGTCTCTAACGCGAATCTTCCTTATACATCAAATTCCCACTGTATTTCTTCCATCATTTCAGGTTGGAGTGTATTCAAACGCCTACGTCTTCTACCTCCTGACTGGACCAATGTTGTTGGCTGGCCTTTTCGTCGCGTGTTTCGGATTCGTGCTGGGAGCAGCCGGTGCAATTGCCGCACGTTTGTCCCTGGCTCAAATCAAGGCTGTTTCCATTGAAACGGCCTTTCAAAATGCCGGAATCGCGATGATTGTGCTCAAGTTGTCATTGCCGAGGCCAGCGTCGGATATTGCTGTGGCGTCTCCGACTGCCCAGTTGCTCATGACGGGTCCACCTCTTTGGATTGCCTTTGTTTTGGCGAAAGCCTGGCGAGCAGTGAAGACAAAAATGATGGATCGGAGTAGTGTTGATACGAGGAATGAAAATGGCGTGCAAAATCGGGCATTCGATGACGAGAATCAAAAAAGAGACACGACGGTGTAGGGGATATGAGGGGGCACGATGAGTGATGAAGATGTCACTATGTATTTTGCAACATGAGAAAAGAATAAATGAATGCTTTTCTTGACACATTTTATTATGCGCATGGATTTCCGTTATTTTTTCTAGTTTGCCACGCTTGGTTAAAATTTCACAAGAACAAATATTATTCTTATGAATCGATCATCAGGATAAAATTTCAAGTAAAAAAATTCAAGTTCAGAATTAACGTTATGTTGACGACAATCAGAAAAGAGACAAGACGGTGTAATATAGGGAAAAACGCGAGTGAATGTGTTATGAAAATATTACGTATTTCGCCAGATTCGAAAAAGAAATGGATGCTGTTCTTGACACATTTCAGAATACGTATGGAGTTATCCGGAATTTTTTGCCGCATGGGTAAAAATCCGTCAAGATAAACTTTTCATCAGGATGGAATTTCAAGCAAAAAACAACCTACAATATGTGAATAAAATGTTAAAAATCTGTTAGAAAAAAATACTTCACAGTGAAATTTGACCCTCTCTAAAAAGATCTTGTCTACGAATATTTTTTCTGTACAGTATACAGATTTTGAGAGCCCTGCCATGTTTACCTCAGCTCCTATATATACTGAGCTCAGTGCATACAGTACTATACTGTATAAACATACAATAAATAGGTGGGCTCTCTCAACAATGAAACTATACTCAAGGGGGCTAGAAAAAAATTCGTCTCCAAAGAGAATTTTGTTGAAAAGAATTTAGAGAAAGATGGTTGTACATTTGCTCTAAAACAATCAATGTAAATAACTGAATTTTTACTTCTCTTCAATCAGTGGATGGATAATGGTTTTTTTAATCCAACAGTGTTTTAAACATAAGTGTGAATTGAGGAATACATTGAAAAAATAAAGATAAATATTTCCATGCGGAACGCAAAATAACTTGCTCACCAAATGAAACCATTTTTCTTTATTGAAATTCTTGATTAACCGAAAGCGTTCCTATAAACAGGAAATGAACCAACGGAGCAGTCGGCGGTTTTATCTGCAGTAAAATTGTCTTTTGAGTGCTGCCGTCGTGATGCACTGAAAATGCTGCTTCATATAATTAGAAGAGTTATCTTATTCAAATGCTAAAAAATGGGGAAAAGATTTTAAATTCGAATAACTGCACGTGAAAGTAGTCCTCCTTGGTTTAACCGACACTGAAAATTCTGTTAGAATGTAGTCGTATATTTGCAGCTGGGAATTGTTTCTCAATCATATTTTTATGGCACTAATATTTCTATGGTGGTGTTTCTTCTGCTGCCAGGCGGACCTAGAGATTATTTTTGGAACCAGTGTTCATTGATTTGCAGGTGTGGTTAGCATTTAGAACCACATTTTTAAATGACGAAAGAGGATATTGAAATTTGCGGAGGAAATTTTGACAATAAAAGCATCTCAGTAGGTATTGTTCGGGACAATTGCTGTTCCATAAGGTACAGCAGTTGAGCAGTACAGTATATCCAATTTACCCATGCCCTTTCCTGCTTTCTGATGTATTGCGCATATAGTATCAATGTATTTCGCTACTATATATTCATTGTAATACCGAATGTCAATTATTGATATCCTTAATCGACCCGATGTTATTATCTTGGAGACAGAATCATTCCCAAAAATCACCGCAAGAATCATCCACACTAGAATCATCAGCGATGGAAAGAAGCGTGAATTTCTTCAAGAAAGTCAGGCGTGCAGAAGCAGTTCTCTATCATATGATCTTAAGGGAATAGTGATACAGTATACGCACAGAAGTACTGTAATGAAACCAAAGGAGTGTACAGCGAGCTATTGGAATAATTTACTTTCCTGCTGTTGATGAAGTCATTGATTAATTTCGGAAAGCCCAACATGCTCATATCTATGAAACAGTAGTACTGCAGTGCGTATAGGTGACGGGCTTGTCAACGCTGGTTCGCTGTTTTGGAAACATATCTTTGACAAGCACGTCTCTTAGTGGAATCACCACTCAGTGTCTTAGGCTCCGAGCCCACTGATTTTCTTCGCATTCACAGCTCCTCACAGAATTCAATTCTTTGGAATTAAATATTCCAGTTTTCGAACATTTTTGGGGAATCAAATGGGTTATTACATTCTAATAATATCCAGTGAGTGCCTAAGTGGGTGTGCAACCAGCCAAGTATATTAATCCGTACGGTCACATCTTAAACGCCGCATGCAAAGAGGTCTGAGAAGTTGCGGGTACGGTAATCGGTCGAACTTGTGTAATTCTGTTCCAGTGACATCATCGTGAGATTTTGTGATGGCAAAGCATCATCCCGATCTTATCTTCTGTCGCAAACAGCCTGGAGTCGGTAAGCTGTGATGACAATAATTCAGCATTGTAACTTTTGATGGATGGTCAATCATATCTGACTCTCTTCCAGCCATTGGCCGTCTCTGCGAAAAGTGCGATGGAAAATGCGTCATATGTGATTCGTACGTGAGACCTTGCACCCTGGTACGAATCTGCGATGAATGCAACTACGGAAGCTATCAGGGTAGATGCGTCATATGCGGTGGACCAGGAGTTTCTGATGCTTACTACTGCAAGGAATGCACAATCCTGGAGAAAGACGTAAGCGCATCGTTAGATCCAGTTGCTCAGGGAATAACACAACTGTTTATATTCTGATTTCAGAGAGACGGATGTCCAAAGATCGTCAATCTCGGTAGCTCGAAGACGGATTTGTTTTATGAACGGAAAAAATACGGATTTAAGAAAAGGTAGCAACGTGATCGTACAGCGACATTTTCGTATATGTTCTCAGACTCTGTTTCAATAAAATTATTGTGTACGAATTTGAGTCGAAGGTCTTCTGTTTTTTCTATTGTGAAGGTGTCATTCCCTCGGTCTTGTGATTTTCAGGCGTTCTTCTATAATGGAGAACATAAATTCAGTTTCATGGATGGTGGCACGAAGTGTGGCGCATTCGGTAATTTCGGTTGGACGAAACGTTTTATCGATGCTGTGAATTTTTTCGGAGAAGAATTCGAGCTGCAAGCGGAACAGACAGCTTGTTCATTAAAAATCAACCTGTCGCTTCGCACTTCATCAAATATATTGTGGATACTCGTGGCTGCTGCGGCGTTGATACTTCTCGTGCCCAATATTTACGTTGCTTTCGTCGCACTGTGCGTTATCCTTGCGTTCCTCTGGACATTTTCAAAGACAGTCGAAGAAAGTATTCTCGCGATTCCCGGGCTTGGATACGAGATAGAACGGAAAAACAAATTTGGGACTGTATCGGCCGATTGGATACCCATCGAAGTCGTAGAATCTCTCATCATTAAAGAGAGAATTGGGTTTGCTTCGATAACGTCATACCTAGCATTTGTTATCAAATGCGGCGACGAAGGACGCAAGCTCCAGCCCTTGTTCCTGGACATCCGACCTCGTCTGGATCTGTTGATACAAGTGTATCGTGAATTGTTGGAGACGATACCAGAACCGGATGAACAATCCAATCATGAGGCTGAATAAGCATTTGGTTGCATTCGTAGCTTTCAGGATGTTGGGAGCCTTTTTCGTGAGAACGTATTTCGTTCCGGATGAATATTGGCAATCTCTCGAAATTGCGTATCGGTCAGTTTTCGGGTGAGCTCACGTAGTGGTTTGTCTCACATGACTATCAAATTAAACTGCCTTATAGCGCGAATGCAAAATACCTTGTTTCCCATGAGGCTTATAACAAATTTCACGTCAGCTCTGAAATCTTTGACTCTCCGTTGGGGTATTGAGTATTTTAAAGGATGCACCTACCTACGCAGACGATAACGATCTCACAAAGTCATCGAGCATCTATTTACGGCTCAGGATGAGTTGTGAAATATGACCGGAAAAAAGTAAATTTTGTGAAGAATTTCAGGTATGAATGTGACCAAGCGTTCGGCCCCTTTTCTCTCCATAAATTTTCTTAAGTTGCATCTTTATTTAAGATGCAAAATTTTGTTACATTCCGTTGTGTGTACGGTTTTGGTATACCGTGTACAAGAAGTTTTCAACTTTCGAGAGCGACTAGGAACATTTTTGGAAATGTCAGTTGTGATGTTTTTGCAGAAAACGGAATTTGTGCGCTTGAATTGCTTCAAGTTCAGGATTTCAGATTAATTTCTCGTGTATTTTACGTGGAATTCGAAATGTTGATTTGTTGGGAGACTTTAAAAACCGTGAAAAGGACAAGTTTTCGACTTCGTAGTTTCCTTTGTATCATCAATCGAAGAACATCGCCCGAAGAAAATTCTTGAGTGATGACGAACGAAGATAAAATCACTATACTGTAAAGAAAAGAATCCGTAGATACTTGTACTCGCGTGAATTTCGTTATAAGAACACGCGATAATTCGTAAAATCTTCTAACCTCCGTGTGAATACTGTCGTGATTCTTGCAGGTATGGATATGAAACTTGGGAATGGCGCCGAGGCATCCGAAGTTATTTGTATCCAACGATGTTCGCAATATTTTATCGAGTTATTGACTTCTTCGGTCTCTCTCGATCGTATTTTTCCATGGTGAGTTCTTACAGTTACGAATTTCATGCATAGTTGAATTCCGCTTTTTTCTGTCGTTTTATTAGACAATGGGTCCAAAGTTATTTCAAAGCGCGATTTGCGGATATGGGGATTATGGTTTGTACGTGGCTTCAAGAAATGCGTTCGGTCCGAAAGCGGCCAAATGGACAGCAGCTTTACAGCTCACTTCATGGCTAGTCTTCTTCATGTCATCAAGAACCTTGACGAACACTGCTGAAATGTGCTTGTTGGGGATGGGATTGAAGTATTTTCCGTGGCGGGAACCCGGTTAGTGTCATTTCTAATAGTTTTTCGGACACAGCCAAGCCTCCTTAAATCGAACTTCAAGGGGATCAGAAAAATAAAATTGAGTGAGGGAGGTTTCGATTTTGAAGACAAACCTTTTTGTTGGGGTCAAGAAAGAAGATTCCCAGTATATTGTATTCGTTTATATTCTTGGCCTCAAACAGCGTTTTGAATGAGTAAACGCTTTCATCCTCAAACCTCCTTAACTCGAATTTTCTGGAGGCCTTTCAGATACTATTTCATTGACACAGGAAAATTGTTTTCAATGCATTGTTTCTGAGGGAATTCAGACTGGGACTTCAAAAATATTCGACGCAAAGAGATATTCGACTTCAGGAGGTTTGAGTTACCAGGTTGAAGTGAATTGCATGTACTGTATTAAAAGTTTGATACTGTATACGATACCAGGGAATTGGAGATAGGTGGAACCTTTTAATCACGAGCACCTTTTCAAATTTTAATTCTAATGTATTGATCCGAAAAGAAGAGTCCGGTGCCAACAAAAATTGACTGAGCGACACTTTAGGTCTATGCTTGAGACTACATTTTAAAACGCTTAGATCGTCTTTCGCTGAGTAATATTGTATTTCATTTTATGGAAAGATCATGGTTTCATGA
>CAJPEX010000429.1:0-105627 GCA_905338405.1 Notodromas monacha
AAACTTGACTCGATAAAAAGAAAAATCAAGAAAACGGTGCCACATCAACACTAAGTTTTCCAAATCTGATTCTGTCGTTCACTCAATCTTCCGAAGAGCTCTGATGCGATACCATATTCACGTTTTCGTCATGTAGGAAATAAAAAAATAAAAAAATGACTGAAAATTCTTGTGGGTACATGTGAGGATTCACTTGGCATTTTTCCCCATATTTTAATGCAAAAATTGAATTCGTCTCAAACTTAGTTCCCCATGAGGCCAAGAAGCCCCAAAACTTTTCAGTGAACATTCATTTCAAATTTTATCAGAATATAGGTAGCCTAAATACAGCCTCCGGGCAGAAAGATGAAAGGGAAAAATCAAGGCCGCGCGCAACTCGGACAGCCTCAGTAAGTTGGGATCCTGAAACATTGGACACATGCTGGTTCCCTTTAGCTAGAGTCCAAAAGCCAAAATCATTTCCAAACGCCCAGTACAGTATTCGAATTGAAATAACTATTTTTTTAATTCAATGTCGTACGGTATAGGAATACCGGAAGGTCCATTCAGGGTTTTGTAGTTTCCGGACCCGTCAGGGGTTTCATTATCAAGAGCAAATATCCACTGCAACAGTTAAGGTGCAGTTGAACCTCCATAACTCAAACCTTACTTCAGTGCCGGATTTCTTTTTGTTTTTTTAAGTCCCTGTGTCAATTCATCTTCGAATCAAGGCATCAACAACTTCCGTAATTTGAAGGACCTTCATTTTCTCGAGTTGTTTTGGCCATTATTTTATTGACGAAGGAAAGAGAAAATGTAACTTGATGAATTGAAGAGGAACTCTTGCCTCCATGTTCAGCATCCTGTCAACTCATTCAAGAAGAAACAATTCAAGGTCAACAATATCGCCGATTACAATATCCCGTAATTCTTTTTTTCCCCCGACAAAAATCCCACTTTAACTCAATTTTTTTGCTGGTCTTGTGGAGTTCGACAGTACAGTGAGACCCCCACATGCGGACACCTCGACCTGCGGATAATTCGACATAGGGACACTTATTTTATCATAAAAATTAATAAAAATGGCCCGGCATGAGGACACTGACTCGACATAGGGACATTTTGTTATAAAATTGCAAATACATTTCAGGCCAAATTATAAGAAACAGATATTTCCAACCCTAAAATTGATGTAAGAAAAGTTCTTGGACATTTCTCTCACCAATTTACCATCCATTTAGCTAATTTAAAAAATTACCTCCAGCAGAGAGGGACTTCCTTCTCTCTTTTTCACTTGAATATTATTTTTTACAGAGAATGCCAACACTTCCATGTACTGTACAGAGGTATCAGTATTCAATTCCCCAAATGTCCATATTGTGTTGAAATATACTGATTGGAATCAGTTTAAATTGGGAGACAATTTTTATTTTCCAGGACTTATGGTGAGTATTTTGTACATAAAAAACCAATTAAAAAGTATATAATCTAAGTCTAAGGGAAAATGAGACTCGACTTTGGGACATTTCGACTTGGGGACACTCTTGATGCACCAATTACGTCCGCATCTCGGGGTCCCACTGTAATTCAAACAAACAAAAATCATATTCCAAACCTTATTCCACACACACACACACACACACAAGAAACTGTTGCGAGGATGTGACCAACAGCATCTGACCACATGTCCTCCACGAAACAAGGATACCCCGGGGGCACAGAAAGAAAACCAGGCCGTGGCGGTCGGGCAGGAGAAGAAACCATCTCAACGGTCGCCCACCTCAGCACCGGACATTCGTCACACAACGCCTTCTCCATCGGTCTCCAGCCTCAACAAGAACCCAGCCAACTGAACACTCGTTCAGAAAGAAAATAAAATGAAATACACAAACGTAAAAGAAGAAGCAAAGGCCCAACCAGTAGCCTTAAACTTTTTTTTTCACGACGGTTGTAAAGTTTTATTGGAAAGAAGAAAAAAAACCGAAACCTACGAACTACGGTGATCTCTTCAACTCAAGGCAGCTCCGCGGAGGAACATCCCCGAAAATAAATTTTATGATGTCTAAAGGAAGTTTACAGGTTATTTTTATACTGAAATGTCTGAAATTCAAACATAGTTTGTACTGTTTCAGTACGTGAATGACAGCAAAAGTCAACATCATACAGCACACGACTCAAGTCAAACTTCAAGAGACCAGCAAAAAATTATTACAAGAAGTTTTGAGTTCGGAAAAACAAGCATTTTTGTCATGGGAAAAAAAATTTAAAAAAATTACAGAACATTGAAATTGGTGATATTCTGGGCATTCAATTACTTTTTAAATGCGTTGAAAATATGCTGCACTAGGAGCATAATTAATCCTTCACTTTTTTTCAAAACAAATAAAGTTGAATTTTCATCACTTTTTTGCTCTAGTTTAATCATAGCCAAAAGACCTCAAGAAAATTCGAGTCAGGTAAGTTTCAGGAGGAAAGGCTTCGAGTTAAGGGGGTTTTTAATGCATTGTTTATTCTAAGGGAATTCAGAAATGGACTTGAAATGATTTGACATAGGAAGGGTTCAACCTATACAGGTTCGACTTGAGGTTCCACTGTAATATAATTTATGCCATGAATGGCACTAATAAAATTGTGATAACCTTCATAATACAGTATCATTTTATTCTTAACGAAGAAGACAGAGGATATAAATCTGGTACTGTATAATTTCGAGCCACAGAAACTATTGCTAAAATTTTAACCATAATGACTGAACGAATTGTACAGCAATTTTTTTCAGATAGAAGCAAGAATTCAATTCATGATTTTATAGAATGAAAAACGAGAAAGATTAATGACTTTCCAATATCGCAATGTTCAAAGTTTGCTTTCAGGCATTAAAGATTAGGCACTTTTTTTGCAATATGAAAAACAAAATTTGCCCAAATTCGGTCAAAACTTAAAATTCTGAAGCAACGATTTTTTTAAACCAGACAAAGATTCTTCAATTTCCAAGTCAGCCATCTTCGAAATGAATTTTAAAAAATGCTAAATCTCTTGAACATTCCACAGATTAAAGTCTCAACAAACAACCCCGCAGAGTCCATCAACAAACATTTAACCTCAGTAGTCAAAGAATGATTAAATCATTGCTGACACGAGTCGGAAACGCACCACATGAAGAAACCCACACACTGCATTAATCCCTTTACCTTCTTTTCTTTTTTTTTCATCAACACTGACACCTTATCATGAATAAACAGCTGGTTTGCCTGCATGTGATGGACAGATAAGAAAACGAAAGGAAACCCCGGGTTTCACAGTCTCGCCAAAAGAGATTAACATCAGTTGAATCCTTCCGGCCTCGGCGGGACAAAAGTGAAGGATTGCGTAATTTAAAAAAAACCGAGCCGGACCATCATTTTTTTTTGTGCAATACCCCCGGACTCAAAAAGCGATACCCACACAGAAAGTACTCCATCAAATGCGATTATTTAATCCGAGTCGAGTCTTGAGCAAATTCAATTTCAACACGAGGTACACGGTAAAAGAGGTTAAGTGACGTCGGATTATGACAGGATGCCTTCGGGCGAATCCTCGAAAGTTCTTTGCTCCACCTTTCGCCTCCAGATGGAAAAAAAACAACCAATCTTTCAACATATTTTGGGTGACTTCCCTGAAACACGTGGAAGTAAGTACTTTGTTGGACAACTGACCGATGGTTATGTCATGATAGGTCAGAACGGATTTTCATTAATCCTACGATGAATACGAAACATATAACTTTTGGGCACGCATTTTTCTCCTACGCCATTTCAAGACTGGAATCTGGAAGCCAAAAATGACTGAAACATTTAGTTTTAAACTCCAAAAGAAACTGCAAATACTGTAATTGAATGGAAAGCTACATGTCGGTTTCAGTTATACAAGTTAGTTAAAGAGCCCGCTAAAAAAGAAATGGACCAAATATTATTTAATGCGTAGAGTGAAGTCTTATAGTTGTTTTAGGTCGACAAAGTAGTAATTTTCGTATTTTTACATTTTTTCAAGTGACGAGAAGTATAAATCATCTTGAATTAATCCTTTTGAATTCAATTTGAAACATTCCTTTACGGAAAAAGTTAGACGACTGTCAGCAACAATAAAAAAAATAATTCAATAATCATAAGCTCAAAAATCGCACTTGTGTTCCGTAGTTTCTTGTGCAGAAAAACGCTGATTTTCAACCAAGCTTTTTCACTTTTAATTTAAAACTGAATATATTCTTGAAATGCCGTCTGCGTTCTTCATCAATCCCATTTAAAAATAAATTACCTGAACATCAGTATGCAAATATGCTGTGAGATTGCTGGAATTATCGAAATACTCATGATTATCAACACCTCACGCTCTTAGTATTTTTTTAGTACACCACAGTGTATTAATCGATTTTTAAAATCAAAACTATTGAACAGTACTTACTTTTGCAACTGAATAATGATTATGATGGATAATATTTAATATCCATCAACGTGAGATGAATAGAAAGTTGGATACATTTTCAAGATAACGAATATTTTTTCAAGATTAATTTCAGAAATAAATCCTTAATACTGTACCGAATGAAATGCGTTTCTCGCCTTTTCAGCACATTTGCAAGAAGAAAAAAACCCTCGGTCATGGGATGATTCAAAAATCTGGTTTCAACTTCCACAAATGCACGGTTTTTTTCGACTAAAAATCATTGTTTCTATACGTTAACACATACTCCCATTATTCATTCGAACTGAACTCTCAGAGTCCCGCTGGTAAGTACACATACAAAATGTCTCATCGACGAAGGGAAAGGGTAATTTTTTTCTGTCAAACGTGAAGAAAGAAATTGCTTTTATATTTTTTCCATTATTCAACTCGTGAAAATCAGCAGAAAGCATGAATAATACAAATAAAACTAATTCGGTAGGTAGTCGTCTGAACCCAAGGGCGCCTGGGCGTGTGTGTTGGAGTGCAGATGAAGTAGTAGGTCACTGGCCCTTTTTGGCAAGCTTTCGGCCGTTAAAAAGCGCCTTTTTTATAAACGTCAAGCCCACGGGCGACGAAGACGATGACCGCGCTGTTGTGCACTTCCCCGCTGGGCATTGCGCAAAAAAAAAGGCCAAACAAGTCGCTCGGTATGATTCGTCAGGGGGGGGGGGGCGGGAAGATGGAAAAAAATACATATGAGTTCATTTCTCTCCAGGAAACAACGTGTAATTTCACTCACGTCTATTCCCGTGATTTCAGTTTGCAAATTTTTTTGTTGAATTTTGAATCCCGAACGCGGCGCAGTTTTACAAAACAAATTCGAAAATTCACCTCTTTTTATTTACCGATCATACTTCGAGCGAATCATTGAACACGCGGCATGAATACAAAAATGATCAGTGCAGAAAACTTCAATTTCTCGGGTTTCACCCCACTTTTCCCAATTTCAAATACGAGGTGTGGACTAAAGTCCTTTGCAATTTCCATATAACAGCCACCGATAACGATGATGTGAAAGCCTCGTACAAGTAAACAAACCAGAAATTTCACGCCTACTGTACTTCTGTAACTCGAAATTATAAAAATAATTTCAGAAGTGACCATTAAAACTAGCCTGACTCGAAGAGTCCCAGAAAATAACGAGGAACCTATCAAATGAGCAAACTTACGCTTCATTGATTGGTTCTATATTGTATTGTAGTCTAGAAATATTGCAACGGACGAACTAAAATATATTTATTAACAACTCCATCAAATATCGGACAGTCCCTCGAAAAAACATGTGCCGGTAGAATCGTTTGGGACACTTTGCATAAAAAAATCTGGGAAATAAAGTACAGTACAATCATAAGAAGTAGGACCTTCAAAACTCATTCAAAAGAGACGACCCCGTTTTTTTCAATATATTAAATATTTTTAGTGCGATATAAAACAGGAGAAGGCAAAGTAAAATATTTTCCAAAGTAAAATGAATCAAACGTAGCTCAGTTCCTTCAGTCACAAATTTTTCACAATTTTTTTTCTTCAGGGTTTTCCGAACTGCCATTTCAAATAATCACAGTGCCGAGAGTTCGACAGCCAGGATTTGTTTAATAAAAAATACAAAGTCAGATAATGTTTATTAAATAAATCCGGGAAATACTGCTTTTGCCTCATCAGGACCTCATCAAAACTTTAAAAATGAGACCTGAACACGGCAAGTTTAAATGTTTAGAAAATGTGAGCGCGAATGAAGACGAGGGTAAAACAACAAACTACAGTCAACAAACTACAATAAACTGTTCTAGTAAAAATAAAACGAACGATATTGGAACGTAAAATGAAAATATTCAAAATATGTCAGCGCTAGTGAAAAGGGTAACATAAAATTGAATAATACAACAATTTTTTTTCAAGTGAAAGTATATACAGTTTGAACAAACCACAGGTGGAAAAATTCGCTGTAGAGAACCTCAATATTTCCATCAGACTACAAAAAATGCACAATACAGTACTGTACAAAGAAAAAATCGTCGCAGACAAAATCGCTGTGGAGGCAGTCTATACTCGTAAGAACCTGTCCCACGTGAAGTTACCCAGGTAGTAGAACCCATGAAACGTATGCATCCAAGCTTCACTACTTACTAGCCAAGCTTCACCGCCTGCAGTGGGGGCGGATGACGGGGACACACACTTTTTCCCCCTCCTCCAACAACCCCATCCAAAAAATTTTTATTTTATTGTATGTGGACGTTTTGGGTTCTAAAAGCGGGAGTAGGGCCGCACTTTTATGGTCCCAAAGGGGGTTTTAAGCAGTGATGTCGTCGTTTGCCGTCTAGCGTAAATAAGGTAGTTTTACAGGGCCAGGAAAAAGGAGTGAAAATCACACGAGTTAAAATTTTTTTTCCGCAATTTCCAGTTTTGAAAGACTGAACTCAAATTCAAGCGAACATTTTCCATGTCTTCGCCCTTAGAAGAGTACCGTATCGGTCTTCATGATCTGTACGAGTATATCAAGAAAATGCAGCTGCGAAAGCTTTTGATCAAATCCTAAAAACGCTACATTTTCCTTTAAAAAAAAAACCGTTCAACACCGACTTTCAAATGAACCACGAGAACACACAAAAAAAAATCACGGATCTTACTTTTCTTCCTTCGCTTTGAAATCTCTTCCTATCATTCCAAGAATCCAAGTCCAGTAATACACTCAAATTAATCACATTTCCCTTGAATGAACTTTTTAAATCTTTCATATTATTTGAAATTATTGTTATTTAAGGTGTGCTAGAATTAACTTGAAGCCCAGCCAAAATTTGTCAAGTCTATTACAACACAACTTGGGTCACTTGAAGAATTTTACCTTCACCAAAAAAGAGGGCGATTCGAGACGAAGTTATTCATTATTTTAAAATAATACCTCCTAGATATGTTATGTATTGGGTTTTTATGCTAAGTGTAGGCTTCATTCTTCCCTAACTTGTTATAAGCCAGACTCTTCCAAAGTGACTATCTAACAGTTAGAGTCTTATTAAGACCTTTCGCAGTAATGCTTGATTTTGCAAAATGTAAACTTGAATTTTTTTTCGTCGTCGATCAAATCCAAATTAAATGTATCACAAAATCTGAAGAAAAAATGAAAAAATCAGTCGCATTCGTCAAATGCATAAAAATCTCGAGTTCATGCTGCACCAGCTTATTTCTATTTTTTGCCGAAAAAAACTCACCCAAAGAAATGCGGTAAAATATGTTTCAAGATAGCACGGATTTCTTCGCCAAAATGTTCATCACCTCGTTCTACCCCTTGCACAAGTCGCCAACGAACCATCCTTGGAACAAACTTTAGGTTGGACCCCCCCGTCGTAGGCATAAATGCGAGGGTGGAACAGAAAATTCGAAAACCTTGGGAGTGCAGAAAAAACGAGAAGCGAGCGAGAAAACGAAGAGAGGATGGAGGGAAAGAAATGGACAATCAATTCACGGACAGAAGAAGAAGAAGAAAAATAAATAAATCTGGGTAAGACTAGGGAGGGCTAAAAAGGAAAAAAAAAAATGGTCTCGGCCCAACGGATCTCACCGAGATGAATAACAAAACCTTCGGAACCCGCGGGTAAAAAAGTGGGGACCCTTTACCGGGAAACAAACCGCGCTGGGAAACAACCGGGTCCGATCCCTCCTTGCTTTTTTTTTTTTTTTTTTTTTTGCACAAGAATACTTTAAAACTTTAACACTCAAGAATAATTTTCACATGCTGAAATAAATTATTTCCAATTTTTCTTCTGGGAAACCATTTTTCAAGCCCAGCTCTCTGATTTTTTTAAGACATTGCACTACAGTTGCTTCACTGCTTCTTAAACTCAAGTTTTGAAATAAATTTTTTTTTTTGGCACAAGAATACTGTAAAACTTGAAGGATTCAATTGGACACCCAGTTGTGAGGGGTTGTCCCACACGAAAGCGACTCTTCATGATTCGTTACGGAATGAACGTCGTCAGTTTTAGTATTTTTCTTTTTGCGAAAAGTACGAGGACGGTTGATGCGTGTGCAGAAAGAACCCCGATGTTTTTGTCGAGATATTTCCAGTGAATTCGAGATTCTTAGCTAACAGGGAAAATTTTTAATTAAACGATGATTTTCATCTGAATCTCTTTTCTCATTTTCTTCTAAAACGAAATGTACACGCGAAATTAATTCGAGTCCGAGATTGAAAAGCTGGCGAATCTGATTATACTCCACATTCTACAATAACGAAAAGATATTTACTTTCCTCTTCGGCGAAAATGTCAATAAAATTTTAAAAGTAGCGCTTAAAATAAAATGAAAAACCAAAAAAATCACCACCGAAAACGTATCCATAATATTTGCGTCACAAATTCTAGACGAAACGCAGTCAATTCTCTTCACTTTGACGCATTGCCGACTGAATTCAGGTGATTCATCCCAGGACTGGTGAAAAAATTCCGAAAATTGAGTTTTCACAGTCCGTATAACTTCAGAGAAATCGAGATTTATCAAGAAGATTCCCCGATTAAATTCTTTCAAGGAGTACCGACCAATTTCGAAAAGTATTCATGAAGCGAAGAAGATAAGAACTATTCCTGAATTTCAACTCTGCAAATGGTAAGTTGAAGCTCGTCTTCCTCGTCTCTATATTTTTCTTTATTTTTATTTAAATAAATTCGAAAACGATTTTCTTCTGTTTATCCTTTTCCAAGAAGACCCCACAAACATCTCAAATCCAAAAATGTTCGGAGCATCGTCAAAGCACGAGATGCTTTGCAATTCAATCATTTATTTACGAATAAAGCGACTCGGAATAATTTTTTTTTCGGACACGACCCGTTAATGCAGGGCCTCAACCCCGAAACGAGGTCAAAAAATAATCTTCGAGCCCGGAACACACACACACACATACAGTCCTCGAGGAAAAATGAATACACGTACATAAATTAATTAAATGAATAAATAAATAAGAAAACTAAGCACAACCTCTGAGGGGGCAAACGAAGACATAACCGGTTTCCATCTTTTGCCCCCACGCCCAACGTCAGCGACGTCGGAGATGTCGGCAAAAAGATACACTTCGGTCCGTCGGCTCCAATTATCCCTCGACGCAAAAAAATCTTCATATCTTCCTCGTATAATGAATCGAACTTCTCTAGCCAATGCTTTCCCCTGCCCTTCGTACTCGCCGCAGGAAAAATCAACAAATTATGCTTTGCCACGAGGGAGGGAAAAAAAATTATAATCCTGGGACAGCATTCCAGACAGCTTGAATATCAGATCATGGGGTCCGTAACTCGGAGAAACGTCGAGGGCATCCTCAAAATTCAGAACCGACATTTTTTTTCTCGTTTTCAATTGAAATAGCAAAAGGTGTTTTCGTCCAGGTTCGAAAATTACTTGACGGTAAACGTTGTGGAAAATTCTGTCGTCCGCAACTCCATGTTAAAAAATAAATTTCAATGCGAAATAAATACCTTCAACTATCAACTAAATAAAGATAATCTTGAAATTAGCATTTTAATGAACAGATGAAATGTTAGGACTGAATTCCTCTCGAATGCTAGACTATTCCCTTTTTCATGAATTACTTTTATGGATGATTTCGGAAATATCTCTTGAAGTTTTAAACAATTTTCATCGAGGACACAAACACGAAAATACCTCGAAAAATAAATAATCCAGCACCGAGAAAATGAGTCCAAAATAATTATCAATCAGCTCTTCCATGAACAGTTGAAGGTTCAATTATTTTCCGGGCCACGAAATATACAATTTATTTTCATAAAAATTCAATTCTTTTATTTTTGATGGATGATTCCGATGTCGAGACACATTTTGAAGTCTTTTTGCACACGAACTTTTTTTTTGCACATTGGGGATGTTTTGCTGCTGAAAAATCATTGAATTCAGAATCAGACGTCAGGCCAAGAAAACTCATAAAAATTAGAAGTCTCGTTCGACAATGTGTTCAAAATAAGCACATGACTACTCAGAATACCACTGATTCAAACACTTCAAAAAAATTCACGCTACGATCAGAAGTTAGGGTACAACCATAAAGTAATGATGAACCCAGAAAATTATATAATGCGAAGGACATATTCACCGACAGGACAGAGTATCGAGCTTAAAAATATTCATCGGTGATTAACTTCAATGAAGTGGTGCATATAAAACTTCCAGTACAGTACTGTGCTTCAAAGAATCCGCAACCTTGGAGCAACTGACCAGAGATGAAGATAAATTTAACTTGAGAGAGTGGAACTGAAGTAGAAACGATCCCAGAACACGTAAGAACTTACTAATTATGAACGGCTTATTGAAAATATTTTAGTTCTTGTGCAAAATTGTTTGCTGACAGCAGTTCAATACGTTAATAACTTCAAATAATGCGTCAGGAAAACTAATACGATCTGCGGACACGTAAGAACTTGCCATTATGAACGGCTTATTGGAAATATTTTAGTTCTTGGGCAAAATTGTTTGCTGACAGCAGTTTAATACGTTAATAACTTGAAATAATACGCCAGGAAAACCCCTTAATCAATTATAATCAACCCATAATTCAATCGTGTGCGCAATCTGTTTTTGGCGAAAAAGTGACTCTCACGAAGAGATCAATTAAGGCAACGAAATTTCAAGGCCCCAACACGCTCAAATTTAACCAAGTTTTCGACTAGAACATAATTTTTTTTTTCAAAATTGAGGAACAAAATAAAAAAGATAGATTGAGCTTTCTCCCCCTGCATTAAAAAATCTTGAAATTCAGAGCAAAAATTCGCAATTTTATGCACACAAAAAAACTAAAAGTAGAGATTGTTAATGGTTCATCGCGGATTCTTGGTGAGCGTCTGGAACGAATTCCTGAAAATCATTTACAATGCAACCTTGAGGGAAATCGCGATTCGCAATGCGAAAATTCCGCACAATAACGAATCACAAGAAATTTTGCGATTATTTCAGCTGAATTTCTCAGAAAATTTCTTTTTTTACAGTCCACTATATCCTCACATGAAAAAGCGTCTTAAAATTTTCAGTACCGTAGTTGCACCAGTAAAGTACTCTTCCGTGAAGACAAGTAATTTCACCAGAAATGACAATCAAGAAAAAAAGAATTTGAAAAATCAATCGAGTCCATTGCGTTCAAAATCCAAAGCCTAAAAATATATATTCAGAAGAATCAACAACGGAAGTCCATTCGAATGACTTTCATCTACGAGAACCCAAACCGACGCTCGAAAAAAAAAAAAATAATGGGTCGAGATGATCGTTCGAAAAATCATTTCCCCACTGATTTTTCGCTGAGTCACGGACGACTCCCTTTTATTTTTAACCGTCGATTGAAGAAGACTGGAGGGGAACAAGAAAAATATATATTCGAGTATGCCATTCATCATGAAAAGCTTCCGTCAATAAAATTACCACGGGGGAAAATTCCGTTGGTCTTCAAGCCAACGAATCAAACACCGCTTCAATTTTATTTCATTTATGTTTTTTCATCTGGACAAAGAAAGAACAACACACAACTCGCTTTAGGAAGCAAAGTCCAAAAAATGTCTCAACGTCATTTTTCAAAAAAATTTAGAATCAGAAGTCAAAACGAGCGAGGTAGAAAATGTTTCCCAATTTCAGAACAGCCCTGCGATATTTTTCGAGAACTATTTTGACACATCTTTCTCCATCGACAAGCTGGAAGAGATGACAAAAAAATCACTTTTCGAATGTTAAAAAATTCACACATAACGCCATGAAATTTATAGCAATAAAACTTGCAGAAAAATTTTCCAGTGATGCGAGATGAAATTCAACACGAATCTCCGGGGAATCCGCGATAAAGGCGTCAACTTCGAGATTTATTTCATTTCGCAATTCAAATTTAACGCATGATTCGCGAATAACGTCTTCGGCGATTTAAAAAATAATAATGACAGCTTGTAAAATGAAAAAAGAAATTTAAGAGAGATTTATTTCGAAAGAAATTAAACGCGTGAAATTTACCAGCATAATTAATTCAGTGTTCCGAACATCTGAAGAAATACGTCATTCGTTTTTTTTTCGCTTTTTTCAAGGATAGCTGATTTTATGCGTTCTCTCCAACACTTGCTTTTCCGCCGCATAAACTGCATTAAGGTCTGAAAAGCCTGCAACAATCTTTAATCAAAATCCCGAGATCTCAGGTGCTCTTCTTCTTCAATTAATCATCAGCTACAATATTTGCAAAATGCATATCAAGTATTTAAAAAAAAACAAGTGAAGGAATGAAAATTCGTATGCGTCGGAATTCAGAACCCAGACCTGCTTTCCTCGCACCCGAGCAATTGTTTCGCAAAACATCGCAACAACAGCTCGCAGACATAAAAAAAAACAACCCAAATCCCCAAGCTTTGCATTCCTCAGAACCCCTAGATTGCCTAGAAGGGTCCATCATTCGGACGAAAACATGCAGAGCAAAGAGCATGCCATTAAAAAGAAAAGAGCACGCCATTAAAAAAAAAATTTGCAAGGATGAGGGCGTTCACAAAAGTTTTGAGCAGTCTAAAATCTCCTGCAACAACATTTGTTGAAGCATCGATTGCGGATTGTCTCCAGTTTTTTTTTTAAACCATAACAAAAAGGTGCACATTTTTCGAATGAACGTTTCGATTGAAAATTGAAATAAATACATGTGCGCTTCGATCAATGGTTTCACTTTCATGGTAGCGAGAAGAAGAAACAAATTCACCCAATGGAAAGTAAATATTCTCTAGATTAACATTTCTTCGTCAGGTTTCCATTCCACATTATCGGAACAAACGTAGATTCATCGAAAAAATAATAATAATTTTGCAACATTCAAGGCAGTTCACGGGGATTTATCTCGTAAATTACCCAAGTAAAAAAATTTATGGAAAATCCCCGAATCACCCAACACAACCCGATGTCGCTGAACTCAGCCCACTTCCCTGCTACATTTTCGCATGTTTTGGCCTCTTTTTCTTTCAGCTGTAAAACACGTGTTCGGCTAAAAGGCTGTGTTTTTCTCTCTCTTTCCATCGTTCCGACAAGAAGCAGTAAAAAAAAAAAAGAGGGAACCCAGGTGGTTCCCACGTGGAAAAATAAAATTCTCAAAACATAACAAACGAAAACAGGTTCCGGAATTCCAAAACGAAGGCGACTCATGTTTCATTCACCAGGAATAATCTCGATATCGGATCATTCCGTTAACCTACATAACTCGGATTTATTTCATAAAATATTACCCGAACGGACACAAAAACATATTTTTTCTGTTTTCGATCTTGAATGACTAAGAAATTGAGTGGACACCCACTTGTTGATAAAACATATCCACGACAAAATTCAATCGAGACTGGGTTTGTGAGTACTGTAGTCGCTAGTAATATAAAAGGGTCAACGATTTTTGTCATATATAGTCCATTGCTTCAAAGAGAATTCAGACAGGGACTTCAAAAAATCTACACAGGGATGTTCAAAATACAGTTGAACCTTGTTACATCAAACCTCTCCCAAGCCAATTTTTTTTCCAATTCCCCATCAGAATTACCTTAGAAAAAATGCATTGAAAACATCCCCAACTTTTGAAGCTTTTCGCTCCAAACCTCCATAACTTGAATTATGAGCGAAATTTGAGTTGCAAAATTTGATCCGAACAAACAAACAGACAAGAAAGTGAGTTCATAAAAACGTGGTAAAAATGCATCTCAAGTATAAAAAAAAAAAACAAGTTAAGGAATGAAAATTCGTATGCGTCGGAATTCAGAACCCAGACCTGCTTTCCTCGCACCCGAGCAATTGTTTCGCAAAACATCGCAACAACAGCTCGCACACATAAAAAAAAACAACAACCCAAATCCCCAAGCTTTGCATTCCTCAGAACCCCTAGATTGCCTAGAAGGGTCCATCATTCGGACGAAAACATGCAGAGCAAAGAGCATGCCATTAAAAAGAAAAGAGCACGCCATTAAACAAAAAATTGCAAGGATGAGGGCGTTCTCCAAAGTTTTGAGCAGTCAAAAAATCTCCTGCAACAACATTTGTTGAAGCATCGATTGCGGATTGTCTCCAGTTTTTTTTTTTTAAACCCTACCAAAAAGGTGCAGATTTTTCGAATAAACGTTTCGATTGAAAATTGAAATAAATACATGTGCGCTTCGATCAATGGTTTCACTTTAATGGTAGCGAGAAGAAAAAACAAATTCACCCAATGGAAACTAAATATTCTCTAGATTAGCATTTCTTCGTCAGGTTTCCATTCCACATTATCCGAACAAACGTAGATTCATCGAAAAAATAATGATAATTTTGTCACATTCCAGCCAGTTCACGGGGATTTATCTCGTAAATTACCCAAGTAAAAAAATTTGTGGAAAATCCCCGAATCACCCAACACAACCCGATGTCGCTGAACTCAGCCCACTTCCCTGCTACATTTTCGCATGTTTTGGCCTCTTTTTCTTTCAGCTGTAAAACACGTGTTCGGCTAAAAGGCTGTGTTTTTCTCTCTCTTTCCATCGTTCCGACAAGAAGCAGTAAAAAAAAAAGAGGGAACCCAGGTGGTTCCCACGTGGAAAAATAAAATTCTCAAAACATAACAAACGAAAACAGGTTCCGGAATTCCGAAACGAAGGCGACTCATGTTTCATTCACCAGGAATAATTTCGATATCGGATCATTCCGTTAACCTACATAACTCGGATTTATTTAACAAAATATTACCCGAACTGACACAAAAACATATTTTTTCTGTTTTCAATCTTGAATGACTAAGAAATTGACTGGACACCCACTTGTTGATAAAACATATCCACGACAAAATTCAATCGATACTGGGTTTGTGAGTAGTCGCCAGTAATATAAAAGGGTCAACGATTTTTGTCATACATAGTCCATTGCTTCAAAGAGAATTCAGACAGGGACTTCAAAAAATCTACACAGGGATGTTCAAAATACAGTTGAACCGACAATGTAGTTTGGAGAGGGTTCGGTTAAAAAAAAGGTTAAGGGGTAGTCTTAATGGAATCTTTTTTACGTAACTTTTGTAGGGGTTGAAAACTTCGAAAAGCGAGGTTTGGAGGTATTGAACTTAATTCCAAGGCCTTTTGGCAACTATTTCCTTGAAACAGTAAAGAGAAAGGCAAGAAAGAAAAAGCTAACTTGATTTGCTTTGAAAGGAAGTGAAAAAACTAATAGGTTAAATAAAACTCTGCCTCCAAGTTCAGCATGCTGTAAACTTATTCAAGAAGCAATTTAAGGCCCAAAATATCACCATTTACAATTTCCTGCTAATTTTCTACATTTCCCACAAAAAAAATCCATGTTTTCCCTAAGTAAAAAAAAAACCTCCCCAAGTCAATTTTTTTATGGTCAGTTGAAATTCGATTTGGAGATATTCAACTCTGTCGAGGTTCGACTGCAGTACATACGAGGAATTCTTTTCATACGAATGGGAGTTTTCAAGACCAGCTCCTGATCTCGAACTCTACTTGTGTAACTACTTTTTCCTTATTTCATCTAATTTTTTCTTCCCTGTCAGTCTAAAGTTATGGGCGTGAAGGCGGCTTTGGATGCAGCAGCACGAATAGCTCGGCTGCTGGACGAGACCATCAGTCATTCAAAAAACCCGTGGATATACGCATTCGGGGCCAGGGGGGGGGGGAAGGGGGATTATACCAGATCCAGTGCACGGACAATAACCCCGATGGAGCCTTCACAATTCCGTGGTACGCAAGTAGGTATTAGCTAACCGAGGGCTGTTGGACGCCACCAACAACCGCCTCTGACCACCGCCGCTCCGCGGCGAGACAAGTCCGAACGGTTGTTGTTGACAGTAGTGGTGGGCTTCTAGCACGAAGAAGAAGAAGAGAAAAAGGAGGAACAACGATGGCGTAATTATTATCGTTTTGGGAATTGAAAATGTTTCTCATTCGAAGATGCTTTATAATGAAGTGGAAACTGCACAGAAAAGTGAGGCAGAAACAGTTTATTGCGCTGGAAATTCTTGCAACTCAAGTTTCACGCGGTTTCGTAGTACAGTATCATCAGGATGTCTCACAGCGGTTCCCAAACCTAATCGCTAGGTTTCTATGAAAAATAGCACTCAAATTAAATCTAGCGTAGACAAGAAAGACGTTAATCATCCATTGAATCGAATCTAGTGATGAGGTACAGGTATTAGTGATTTTGTGAATATATTCTAAGTCATAAAAATAGGTAAATATGAACTGGAGCGAAGTGGTGAATAAAATAAAGCATAGTGTTGTACAGTATTTCCAAAGGTGATTGGAGAAACAACGGTGTTTTGAAAGTGGAACAATGCGAGAAAAATTTTTAAACGCCTACTTCAATTTAAAATCGACACATTTGTTGATCCCATCTTGCGTTGTTTGCGGTTCATCGAAACGAAATCCAAAAGTGCATAAAATTTAAAATTTCCACGAAATAAATTATGATCATTCGGTCACTCACAAGACTCGATGCCAATAAAGTAGACGATTGTTAAAAACTCGGCACGACCTAAATTCTACTTCCGGTATCACAGAGAAAATACCGCCAGATTGACGGCTTTTATATTTTATTTTATGCATGCAAAGGTTGAATCTCATTTTTGCTGTCTCTAGTAGTTCTTGTCTCGAAATAACCTCGGCAAAAATTGGCCTCGTGTTGAATCAACCCTGCCTCAAATTGACCCTGTCTTGAATTGTCGGTCTCAAATTGTTTTATCCCCAAAATTATACAAAAAAAAGCTTACAAAAATGTATACAAAAATGTTTTTGATGCGTTCATATGATTAGCACATACAGTAAGTGTGATGAAAAATACTGGACCAAAAAATGATCAGTTGGTTGAAGAAATTCGTACAAAAGGTTTTTTTTCAGATTCGCTCGGAATTGAAAGACTGAAATGTCACGTTACGCCAAACTTCTCATGATTATTCCACGTTATGCCTCGGACTTCTCTCGAGACAACGGAGATTCTGCTCACCCAACCTTTCTCAAAATATTTGACAAAATTGTGCTAATTACTCTCTTTCGCACTGCTCGTGAGGTGCTCAAACCCAAAACCCTCCCTCAGCGCTCTGAACCCCGAAATTCCCGACATCTCTCACACTTTTTCAACAGTGAGAAAAATAATGATGACCGAAATACCGGGACATGTCCTTGTAAGGACAGTTTTGATCGGCTGTCTGGTCTCTGTGTACAAGTGAACTCATAACCTTGTATTTTATTTTATTTTTTGAGAGGGTTAAGGCCGAGAAGGTTTGCAGTAAAGGCAACCAACCCAGGCCAACACATGACGGAAGTCGCTTTCCGAGAAGAAACACCAGCGGCGAGAGAAAATGCGTGTGACGGCAATAAACTATGCCGACAGAAGGAAAAGAAAATAAATAGAGAACCATTACTTTTTCTGCTGGCTTAGGGCTTTTTATTTTAGTGCTTGTTGATAAAACTCTTAACACACTAACTAAGCTGCGCAAAAAGTGGTAATAACAAGATGCTCTCCGATATTTGGAAACGTTTTTTTTCGGCTTTCTTCATCCAAGAATTGAGGCATTCGAGAAACCCCGATCATGATTTTTTCTTCTGACCAGAAATACATACGGTAGCTGAAAATGAATCATGAAAATTTCCGCCGTGACCTTGAGTCATGTAAGTTCTTTTGAATTTATGATCAGTTCTTGGGATTTCCAAGAATACCTTGGCATCTGAAAACCACGCGATGCCAGAACCAATTCAATGAATTAGCATTCTTTTCGGGGGCAAAAAAAAAACACAATACCGATTCTAACGAGCATTTTTGTCAGCATTTCCTCGTCATTTTTGCATGAAAGTGTTGTATATTTCAATTTTTTGCTGCAAATCTTGAGAGAAAATGGGCAAAGGAAGAAAGAAAAAAATCGTCAAGCTTCCCGGCCTCAGTGTAGCCAACAACAAACGCAAAATTCTTCTATTTTTATCAATATAACCGCGAAAAATCGATCAGAAAGCCACTGACCTACGAGACCTATTTTTGTATATACAGTACAGTAATACATCACTCGGTAATTTAAAAACAAACGGAAAAGTTGAACGAAATTTTTCGATTGCAGTCTTTCCTTGGCCGAAACTAAATCGAGATTGAGGCTCGAAAAATATTTTCAAGACAAATTTATGGTCAAGGCGAAACAATTTTTCGACAAGGCAATACAGTACTCATTCTTCTTCAAGACTCAATTGTTTAAAAAACAATTTACAAAAAAAAGCGAAAATCATTCGGATCCACATTCAATTGGGTGAGGGTGAGCACGGGTAGGGTTGAACAAAATTTCGGGGTCACACGCAGTCTTTCTTCGACTTCAAATAAACTATTGTAAAAATAAAATGACTCGATAAAAAAAATATATATATTGTATAACAAANCATGCGTTCATCCATAATCGATTGGCTCCCGACAACCTGCGGTGGTTGTTGGCGGAGACTGGTGGCGGCGAGGCGCCGCTCTGTTCAGGCTTGCCAACAACAACTGTCATCACCACCCGAAGATCGTAGAAGATGAAAAAAAAAAAGGATGAACAACGATGGCGTAATTATTATCGTTTTGGGAATTGAAAATGTTTCTCATTCGAAGATGCTTTATAATGAAGCGGAAACTGCACAGAAAAGTGAGGCAGAATCAGTTTATTGTGCTGAAAATTCTTGCAACTCAAGTTTCACGCGGTTTCGTAGTACGGTATCATCTGGACGTCTCACAGCGGTTCCCAAACCTAATTGCTAGGTTTCTATGAAAAATAGCACTCAAATTAAATCTAGCGTAGACAAGAAAGACGTTAATCATCCATTGAATCGAATCTAGTGATGAGGTACAGGTATTAGTGATTTTGTGAATATATTCGAAGTCATAAAAATAGGTAAATATGAACTGGAGCGAAGTGGTGAATAAAATAAAGCATAGTGTTGTACAGTATTTCCAAAGGTGATGGGAGAAACAACGGTGCTTTGAAAGTGAAACAATGCGAGGAAAATTGTTAAACGCCTACCTCAATTCAAAATTGACACATTTGTTGATCCCATTTAGCGTTTTTTGCGGTTCATCAAAACAAAATCCAAAAGTGCATAAAATTTAAAATTTCCACGAAATAAATTATGATTATTCGGTCACTCACAAGACTCGATGCCAATAAAGTAGACGATTGCTAAAAACTCGGCACGACCTAAATTCTACTTCCGGTATCACAGAGAAAATACCGCCAGATTGACGGCTTTTATATTTTATTTTAGGCATGCAAAGGTTAAACCTCATTTTTGCTGTCTCTAGTAGTTCCTGTCTCGAAATTACCCCGCCAAAAATTGGCTTCGTGTTGAGTCAACCCTGCCTCAAATTGAGCCTGTCTTGAATTGTCGGTCTCGAATTTTTTTTTTATCCCCAAAATTATACAAGAAAAAGCTTACACAAATGTATACAAAAATGCTTTTTATGAGTTCATACGATTAGCACATACAGTAAGTGTGATGAAAAATACTGGACCAAAAAATGATCAGTTGGTTGAAGAAATTCGTACAAAAGGTTTTTTTTTAGATTCGCTCGGAATTGAAAGACTGAAATGTCACGCTACGCCAAACTTCTCATGATTATTCAACATAATGCTTCGGGCTTTTCTTGAGACAACAGAGATTTTGCTCACCTAAAAATTCTCAAAATATTTGACAAAATTGTGCTAATTATTCTTTTTCGCACTGCTGGTGAGGTGCTCAGACCCAAAACCCTCCCTCAGCGCTCTGAACCCCGAAATTCCCGACATCTCTCACACTTTTTCAACAGTGAGAAAAATAATGATGACCGAAATACCACCTGTACAGGAACATTCCTGTCAAAACTAGCCGACAGACCAGAGACACATGTTCACTTGAGTATTGGAACATAAAATAAAATAAAAAACTCTCCCAATTCCGGCTCTTCCAAACGTCATTTCCGTTGCAACCCAGGCCAACACATGACGGAAGTCGCTTTCCGAGAAGAAACACCAGCGGCGAGAGAAAATGCGTGTGACGGCAATAAACTATCGGCTGTCTTCCTTTTCTTTTATTTATCTCTTGGTAATGAAAAAGACGACCGAATCCCGAAAAATAAAATCACGAACAACTATTTTGAGAATTGTGTGATTGATTCGACGCGTTTTTCACCATTATTTAAGATGCTCTCCGATATTTGGAAACGTTTTTATTTTCGGCTTTCTTCATCCAAGAATTGAGGCATTCGAGAAACCCCGATCATGATTTTTTTTCTTCTGACCAGAAATATCGTACATACGGTAGCTGAAAATGAATCATGAAAATTTCCGCCGTGACCTTGAGTCATGTAAGTTCTTTTGAATTTATGATCAGTTCTTGGGATTTCCAAGAATACCTTAGCATCTGAAAACCACGCGATGCCAGAACCAATTCAATGAATAAGCATTATTTTCGGGGGGAAAAAACACAATACCGATTCTAACGAGCATTTTGTCAGCATTCCCTCGTCATTTTTGCATGAAAGTGTTTTATATTTCAATTTTTTGCTGCAAATCTCAAGAGAAAATGGGCAAAGGAAGAAAGAAAAAAATCGTCAAGCTTCCCGGACTCAGTGTAGCCAACAACAAACGCAAAATTCTTCTATTTTTATCAATATAACCGCGAAAAATCGATCAGAAAGCCACTGACCTACGAGACCTATTTTTGTATATACAGTAATACATCACTCGGTGATTTAAAAACAAACGGAAAAGTTGAACGAAATTTTTCGATTGCAGTCTTTCCTTGGCCGAAACTAAATCGAGATTGAGGCTCGAAAAATATTTTCAAGACAAATTTATGGTCAAGGCGAAACAATTTTTCGACAAGGCAATACAGTACTCATTCTTCTTCAAGACTCAATTGTTTAAAAAACAATTTACAAAAAAAAGCGAAAATCATTCGGATCCACATTCAATTGGGTGAGGGTGAGCACGGGTAGGGTTGAACAAAATTTCGGGGTCACACGCAGTCTTTCTTCGACTTCAAATAAACTATTGTAAAAATAAAATGACTCGAAAAAAAAATATGTATAACAAACTTTTCAAAATAAATTGTTTTAAAAAATTCCAAAGAATGTTTACTCAAAGAAGGAGCTACAAACGTTTTGCTGCAAAAACTCACCAGAAAAGACTCACTTCTTCAACGGAAAATAGCCCCTGAAAGCATATTACTGTACAGTAAAGTACAATGGATTACTGTACTTCTAGAACGACCAAGAACTTGCGCGTAAAACATTAGACAAGAGCAGAAATCAAGACAACCCATGATGTATATAAGCACCACATATAAGGCATCATCGCAACTCCCTTCAAGATTCTTCTCGCCTTCCGGGGACAGACAACACGTTCAGTGACCCGATGCGCTGAAACCCGGTCCTGGGCCTTCGGGCAACAAGCATAGAAACACGATCCGCACGCAACCGAGTCATTAACGCGGCCGGGTTCGGGACGCAGAGAAAAAAGGTTCGCTCGCGGTTTTGTCTTCCGGGTGCATTTCGAACGCGTGTTTTCTGCTCGAAATGAATGTTTACTGTGCGCAATCACGAGTGAGAAAATGAGTACTTGAAATTCATAATCTTGGTGTATTGGCATTGGAATGCAAAGCAAACTTGCCACACTGATACTCGTGTATCGCGTCTATGATCGTTCAAATCACTTCAACTGGAAGAACATGTTAATTAAGAGTTACAGTCGAACCTCCTTACCTTAGAATTGTTTCCAAGTCTCTGTCTAAATTCATCAGAAAAATTTCGGTAAAACCCTACCTAACACGAATTTTCTGGATACCTTTTGGTTACTTTTTTATTGCAACAGGAAAGATAAACGCAATAAAAATAAAACTTGACGTGTTTTGAAAGGAAGTAAAATACTATTTGAGCAAATGTATCCTTGCCTCCAAGTTTAGAACCCCTTCAAGTCATTTAATGCACAGAATTTCGCCAATTAAAAATTCCTCCAATTATTTTTTTTATTTTCCTCAAGATAAACGATTGTTTTTATAAATGGAAGTCCCCTTCACTCAATTTTTTTTTCTTCTGGTTCGTAGCAATTCAAGTTGGAGAGGTTGGATTATAATTTCGCCGGGGCCAAATCGAACATGGCACGGAATCTCCAATCTACACAATCAGTACTGTAACCAAGACTCACCTGGAAGCTTGAACTGGGTTTCCCAATACTTTTGCAACTCGTTGAAGTACTTGTCCAACATGAAGGCTTTCGACAAGCCAAGGGTTGCCATAGCTTCATATTCCCGCGAAGAAACAAGAATGACCTCGGTTAGCGGAGCCCCTATCGAAGTTTCAATCGGTGGCTCTTGCTTAACCTCACAATCTCTGTTCACTGAAAACCCCCAAGTGTCCTCACTGTGGATATCATTTTAATGTCACTGTCACGTTGGATCCACAGGCAAACTAGACCCCCGAGTTCTAGAATGACCTTGCTTCCATCACTCCCAAGTTGTCAGGATCTGACAAAACACATCCCGAAGATGACTGACGAGCTTAGCTTCTCGTCAAATCCCAACGACATCATTCGCGGATGATCTTGATGGATTTGAAACTAAACTGCAAACCATAACCAATAGACAAGTTCCATTTGATGAGAATCTTCAAAGTTACTTTGATTCACACCCTGACAGACAACAGCTTCAGACTCCCGACCTTGAAAGCTCACACAAACTTCATACCAAAAACACAAATCAATTGTTTCGAGTGGAACACAAGCTAAGAGGACAAATAAAGAAACATTATTTGGCTTCAGTTTCATAATAATCCTCAATCTCTGCTGATGATCCATGCACTAAATCACTTCAAATTTATATCATCAAGATTACATGGTCACTTGCATTACCACAGCTACGTTTTATTTGCACAGATTATTGCTTACATTTTATTGAGATATGCAAGAGTTAGATTAGATTGGTAAGATGCCAGATCATAGAAGGGGTATAGTTATCTGCGTATGGTTAAGCCTGTCTTACACAAAATCGCACATCAATTTCTGTCAATTGTAAGAGTTATGGAATAGTTTTCAGAGGTAAGTCAAGCAGTGGAGTACTGAATAATAATACACACTCAATTCAGTACACAGAATTTTCGCCAACTTATCATGTCGGTCACCCACTATAAACCAGCAGTACAACACAGCTCCTCTTTCTCAAACACAAATGACACAGCTTATTCCAAGCAAATTATGGCGAAGTTTCTCTCTCACACACTGTCTTGATTGCGGCCGGCCGCAAGATTCAGAACAGACAAACCATTAAGCAAAGCACGGACACACGGTGTATTCTTTCAGAGCACGCAACTTTTGAGTACATTCCACTTGTGACATCCTGCTGGTGTTACATAAGCACTCGTGGAAAACCGAAACAGAAAGTAAAATCTCAGAGAACAGAAAATGCTTCATTTTACAACAAACTTCCGCCAAAAGTACTTGTAATATTTCCAAAAATACCACCCCAGGGATTGCAGTTTATTCCCCAGAAATCGACAAGAGACGGTATGGAAAACAGGCCTTCTGTGACAAAATGACAAATCAACAAGGTAAAGAATAATACAATGTGATAATATTTCCAAAAATACCACCCCAGGGATTGCAGTTTATTCCCCAGAAATCGACAAGAGACGGTATGGAAAACAGGCCTTCTGTGACAAAATGACATATCAACAAGGTAAAGAATAATACAATGTGACCCAAAGATTCGGACATAATTGGAGCTCAGACCTTGGCCCTATGCAAAATTGGCTGCATGTCAAATCATAGGCTTCCATGCGAACATATTTAATTGGTTCTTCTGTTCGTCAAAAATTGGGAATAAGCTCTCCAAAAAATGTGTCACGAATCGTCCGTGTGTCTGGGTTTCACTGTGATTCCTAAGAACCTCTGAACTGATTCAATAAAATTCTGTTCGTCAGATAAAACCCCCACAAATGAAATGTATCCATTCAGGAAACACGGCTCACCATTTCTCACACTCACATTAGGCACAGAAACGCACGCGCAACGAACTCACTGCGGACACTGATCATGGCTTGCCGAGAACCTCCGAAGAATAGGAGGCAGGGAAGCCCGACTGGGCAGTGGGAGTCGGCGCAGGTGCAAAGAGTGGGTGTGCAAGAAATCGGGTTTATTTTCCCTCCGTTTCCTATTGTGAGTAGCAGACCAATTTCCACAACCCTTTTGTGGGGATCACTGTCTACGACAAATTAAATTTATACTTTAGTCATGTATCCTGGCAACAAGACTAGGTCAATTAATTCATCCTATCATTGCGTTATTCTTGAACTGCGTGCCAACTTACCATGTTTTGACGAAAAGACAGACTAAAATAAAAAAAACTCCTAAATCCGTGTAGCTCTTAAAGCTGACTTTTATGCATTTTTAGCTCAAATGCTAATGAAAATTGCGTGAAATTGCACTATGGTGTGTGCGTTTGTATTTTACTTTGTGTTTCAAAAACGAACATTAAATTACTGTATTTTAGTCTTATATTAGAGGAATTAAACATTCAAAAATCTCACTCTTTTTGATCAGCAGAATAAGTCCAGATTGCTTCTCTGAAATGTGATTTTGGGAAAATATATTGCTCTGCCACTTGTCCAAGCAATACTGTAGTAGCTCCCAAATAAGCATATTTTTCAATGATCCTCTCATCTAGTGGGATTTCTACCAATAATACAGGTGGAATCTATCTACAACAAAACTTAATGGACCAGAACAAATGTGATTAGGAGTGAATTTTGTTGTAGAGAACCAGTATAACATGGGGAGAGAACCCTTGGGGACCAACATTTTTTTGAATACATATAAGTACATTTTAGACCAGATTTTTGCAGAGAGTCCACCTCCATGACTAAGTTATAGTTATTGAAGAATCATTGGCAAAGAACAATTGGGATAGCCCATTTATGTGAGCATCAACCCTTGTTACAATATTGGAAGTGGGTGCCTTTTCCAATTGTGACCCAAAATAAGCCTGCTCAATGATTGGCAACTTTCATCATTGGCATGTCTGGTTCCATTATATTCTGAGGAAGATTTCAATTTCAAAAACCTGCAAAAGAGTAGTGGAACTAGATTGACCTCACTCACATAACCTAGAATATTTCTAATCAACTTCAGTTGATGTAACCCAACAAACCTAACCTGATGTACCTCACATAACATGGTTTAACTTTTGTAACTCAACTTACATAACTGAAGATATTCATGGAGAGCTGATTGTTCTTGTTTTTTCTTTATATTTTTCCGTATTTGTACGATTAAAGGAGAGTAGCAGAGCCTTCCAAATTTGCGGTCCTTTGGAGGAAGGGAAACAGAAAACTCAGGGTCGTCATTACTGTACAATCGATGAGATACGATTTTAACAAGCATGAACCCATGGGTTTGTCGAGGTCGCGTCCCGAATTTTATCTGCAAAACTTATTTATAGTTACTTTTATTCGTGGTTTTTCAACGAGACAACCACGCTCCCGCGGTATGTGCTGCCAGGATTGGAGCAGAGCCCGCTCGCCGGCTTGGCCCGAAAATCCCATTAGCATGTTGTACCTGTCTGCCCACGGTCATAGTCCCCGAGCGAGCCGGCAATCACGGGCGCCCCGGGGAGACAGTCGGACACGAGGCGCCCAGAATGCTCTTCTCAACCGAATCTTCAACCTGTGTGCGCCTGCATCTCTTTCTCTCGCTCTCCCTCCTGCTTTCCTTTCTTTCTTTCTTTCTCCCCCGTGTCTTGTAGGCGGATAGGCACACGTTCGAATTTTCCCAGGAAGTCTGATGGTTCTTCTGGAAGATTACATTTGAAAAAAGAAGAGGGACTGTACAGTTGAGAGATGGGGTTGCATTTGCCTCTGATGGGCTCTGTATAAGCAGAGTAGAATTTTGAACCAAGGAATTTCATTTGAACGAAAAATTTCTTACAACAAAGTTGTCTTCTATGAACCTACCCAAAAGCCAGATGTAAAATGAGTAACTTGAAAACATATTTTCTTTTCACAATGGATATATAGGTAGACTTTCTCTACAACACAATTCAAGAGACCAGAAAAATGTGTTATCAAGATCATTTGGTTGTCAAAAGCCTCCGTAACATTGAAAAGAGCCCCATGGGACCAAACCAAATTTTTTTTTTGCAGAGAAAATTGTTGGGGACAAGATTGTTGTTGAGAGAGAGAGAGAATCCAAATGTATTTTACTGGTCTCATGATGATTTTGTTATACTGTAATAAGATTTTACATTGCAGTATGTACATGTACCTTACTACACCAGAATTCTTTGACTATGCATCTTATTATAAGGAATAATTGATTACAGTAAAGTAAATTATTTATGTTGTTTTCCCATGGCCACAATATAATTTGAGCTTGCTCATAATAATTTTTTTTTGACAAAGCTATTTCTCTGGTCCCAATGGTTTTGTTCAAACAAATATTTTACTGTATTTACTTGAGCACAATGCGCAATTTTTTTCCAGAATTTAAGGCAGAAAAAAGGGTGCGCAAAGTACCCAGGGATAAAATTTTCAAAAAAAATTAAAGAAAAAACAGGTATGCAGGTACATTTCAACAAAAATATAAGAGGAAATTTGTGGTTTAAAGTCTCATGGTTCATAGGGAAATAATGGTTGAAGGTATGGCAATGTTAGAAGTACAGTGGCCCCCCGCCTAACAGACCTCCTGTGTAAGGGATTTTTGCCGAACAGACCAGCTCTGCAAGCAGTTTTTCCTCCCGCCCAACAGACAAAATACTCATTTTACATCTGGCTTTTGGGTAGGTTCATAGAAGACAACTTTGTTGTAAGAAATTTTTCGTTCAAATGAAATTCCTTGGTTCAAAATTATACTCTGCTTATACAGAGCCCATCAGATGCAATATAAATTGATTACAAAATACTCCGTCCGCCTGCTCAGACTGGAATCAATCTTGTCAAGATACTGAACAGCTTTGATTCTAAACAAGGAGCTTTGATTATTGAATGGCTCGATTATAAAATTTTAATAGACCCACGGTTAACCCTGGTGCTCTATTCGTATCTCGAAGACGAAGAAAAAAATCGATGACCTTCTTTTGAAGCGCAGTTAAAACTTTAATTTTTGTTATTCTGTCTCTCGGCAAAGTCACTATTTCTTTAGTATTTTCTGGATTTTCAAGAGATCGTATGGTTCTGGAAAGTTCATGGATACAAAAGTTGATTATATTCCACACCCTCTTGAACTGACCTCTTGCAAAAAACAATAATAGTCCTATACTCTGAATGAATAGCTTGCATATTTCCACCCGTGATAATTTTCCTACGCAATACGTTTCTTTACTTGAACAATTTTTTACGATAAAAATATCATCTCCTATTGTTGATTCAGTCTCTTAATTTTTGTTCTCCATTGTAGAGATCTGGATGTAAGACAACCAGGACGGGCAGATTTGAAAAAAGTAATTCGTCAAATTGAATTAGCTGTATCTAAAAAACGAATAGAAATGTTTTTCATACTTATCTTCAGTATTGAGGCTTTCGATAGCCATTCTCAATCAGTCCAGTTTTCAATTGAGCATAGTTTTTTTTTTCTCTTTCATGGATTCAAGGGGAAAGTGCACATAAAATACTGTACTGAAGTCAGGGGTTCTCAAGGCACAGGGTGGATCAATCTGATGTCTGAGTCTGTTCCCCAAAAAGTGCCCACCCAGCTCCACAAGAATTGGTCCTCAACAAAATGGGACCCATCCTGGGACAAAATAGAAATGGAACCCACAACAATTTCGCCACATGGGAGGAGGAGGGGCAATTTGACAATTGGCAGGGCAACCAGACAGGGAGTGATCTTGTATAGGTCAGTATGTGCACAAATGGAGATTAGTGTGCAGTGCACAATCCTAAAAACAGCAAAAAATTGATTAAAAAAAAATATTATCACATCAGGTATCCAAGCATTTTTTGTTACAGAAAAATTATCACACTATTCCAAACCTTTTACACAATAGAATGGCCAGAAAAGTTCACCTTGCTTTTGCATAAAAATAATTTCTGATAATTTTTGCGTGAAAAAAAAAAAATTTGCTGGGAAAATCACTCATACTGACCATCACTCCCTCTCTGCTTGTCCCATCAGTTGTCTGGTTAACCCACCTTCCTGGGTCCCGTGTCTACATATAGTCCCCAGGACCAATTCTCCCAGGTCTGATTTTGTTAGGGATGAATCCTCCGGGAGTAGCCCACCCACACTGTCCAGAAAAACGAACCTCTCCAATGGAAAAGCTCAAAACCGGCGGCGACGAGTTCAAGGACGTGAGTCTGGGTTTGTCCCGGGTCTTCAGCGCAATTGCACCGGGATTCAAAATCGGATTTCACGCCTGGGGCACTTTCTCTACGAGCACACTGAAGACTGACTTTGGAGCTGATTTTCAACGACTTGGAGTCGGGAAGTGTGAATGAAATCTGAGTCTAAAACTTATCAAGTGAAATGAATGAAGTTCCCCTGATAAGGAAAATCGGACAAGGGGTCTCTTTTGGAAAAGCCGATTTGATTTGTATGCTTTATTTTTAAAGAAATATATTTTTATGCGTGACGCACAGCTTTTCCAATTGGTTGAAATATGATATTTGAAATTTTTTTTAATCTGATGTTTGAATGATCCTGAAATGTCCTAACTCCGCCATCAATTGTAATGTGGGGTACAGTAGCACAGGGAGTTGAAAAACAGATAAGATGACCTCAGGAACAATTGCTACAGGTGAACCTCTCTAAGTCGAATATCTAGGGACCAGGAAAAAAATTTGACTTATGGAGGTTTTGATTTTTTGAGGAAAGGATACAAATATGTTGCTGCAAGGAAAATAGGAATGTACATGAGGACATTCCTGGCCTAAACTTGCTTCTTAATGAGTTTATAGCTTGCTGGACTTGCAGGCAGGGGTTCATTTGTTCAATTAGTCCTTCACTTGGTTTCAAAATGCATAAAATAATTCGTTTTGTTGATTTTCTCAATCATATTTCAAGGAAATAATGACCAAAAGGCCTCAGAAAATTTGACTTGCAGAGGTTTGAGAGAAAACTTCTTTGAGTTAGAGAGGTTCTTAATACTGTACATTGTTTCAATGGGAATCCAGACAGGGACTTGGCCAAAATTTGAGTTAGGGAGGTATTCAACTTAGGGAGGTTTGACTTAGCAAGGTTCACCTGTATTAGAAAATGGCTATATTTATGCTAAAAAAAATTATGGTTATAATTTGCAAAAGAATTTTTTGTGAACAGTAATTTGTTGTACCAAGATATGCTGCAACAAGATTTGATGCATCAAGATTTGCTGTAAATAGTATATTCTACTGTATAAAATAAATTCAGCTTTTTTCACTAAATGTGCGCTGTTTTGCTAAAACTTCCCTTACTCCATGACCATCTCCATCCTGCTCCTAACAAAAACTACCATAAAATATGGTCTAGTCCAGTGTTCCCCTACCTTTTTGGACCCACAGACTGGCAAATTTTCATAAAATTTTCTGCAGACTGGCATATTTCCATAACATTTTCTGCAGACCAGTTGTGTTCCATAAAATGTGTGCAGACTACCAGAAAATATTTTATACCTCCCATAAAGTCCTCCAAAAAAAAAATTTATTTCAAAACTTGAGTTAAGAAGCAGTGAAGCAACTGTAGTGCAATGTCTTAAAAAAATCAGAGAGCTGGGCTTGAAAAATGGTTTCCCAGAAGAAAAATTGGAAATAATTTATTTCAGCATGTGAAAATTATTCTTGAGTGTTGTTAAGGGAAGAGCCAACTTTTACTTTAATCAGCTAATTTATACTGCTATTGTCTCTCCAAGCCATCAGATAACCAAAACTTCATAACAATGTCTGATGCATTTAATTTATTATGCTAAAAATTTTCTGCAGACAGTCAAAAACTTCTGCAGACTGGCACTGATCTGCAGACCACAGTTTGTCAATTCCAGTTGAAGTTCTCTCTGGATAGAGATAATCTGAATCTGAATTGAAATTCCATAAATAGGATATCACATATATTTCAAACTTAGTCTTGCAGAAATCTAAAGGATAAATTATTTAAAGTTTATGAAAGATTTCATTTCACTGCCTTACAATCATGGTTTTTAGTTAACAATTGAAGCATGCAAATAAATTTTCCCACTTCACCCACTTAATTACTGTACAGGTGGTACCTTGCAATTCAAACTCCTGCAATTCAACAGTCAAATTTGCAGGGAGGTTGATATGCAATTTGACTCTTTTCTCAAAATTTGTCCTGCTTTGGCCATTATTTTTTGCATATTTCTACTGATATTTTTGGATTTCACAGTGTCTCACAATTCAGCTGCTTTGCCATTTGTTGGGCATGCACGCCATTGTTAGAAATTTGTGAAGGTCTATAAATTAATTATTAATATAAGTTCCTCCCAAGAAGAAGTTCAGTAGAATTGAAGGTGTGTGTTAGCTTTTACTCAAAGTTGTTCACAAGCCAGAGCTGGTAAAGTGGTATTTACTCTTTTGTGAAATATATGTTATTCCTCTTTCAACTCATAAGAATTCCCGGACTGAATCTTTTGTTTTATTTATAAACAACTCAGCATCAACTTATATTGTGGCCAGTTGTGCCCAATACCATTTGACCCTAGCTTGGCAATGGGTTAGGGTCAAATTGCAAGGTACCACCTGTATACCCTAAAAAAGTAAAAACAAAGATGACACTTTACTGGGGAAGGAGGGGGGGGGGGTGTTTTGAAGACCTGCCTATAATTTTTGCAAATTGTGATGTACTGAGTTATGGTCAATTTAAATCTCTTATTCCATGTGTGGTGGTTTATGTTGAAGGAAGTAGAATTCCTCACTACTGCATTCATGCGTTCACCAGCCCTGATTTGCAACAGAGAGCACCGAATTTTTTTCTCCTTCTCGCACTTCTCTCTCTATCTCCGCGTTATTCCCTTTTCATTTCCCCTCTCTTCTCTGTTTTCTTTTGCATTCTGTTCTTTTCTTCTTTCCCTGCTGGGTGGAAATCTGCTTTGTTTCCTTTTCATCGCCAAGAACAATGGTGACTCGGCAGGGGTTGCAGCCACGAAATCGGTACCCTTTTTTCCGCACTCCAGTGAGCAGGTATCTTGCTCCTACTGCGGGAAAAAACTTCATTCTCTAAGGCCTGGAATTTTTCTCCTTTGAAAAAGAACAAGACTTTGCTTAGTGTAGTACATGTACTGTACATTACTCAAACAGAGTCGTTATTGCAGAACTAATTTACTTTTTCTCGCGTACGTTACAGGAAGCAGCATTTTTCTCTAGATATTGAAGAACAGTCGGAGTTTTTCTTTTGTTAAATCAGCAGGAGTGTGTTTTGCGGAAATGCAAGCAGATTTTTTTTTCTCAGGATATAAAAATGAAGCAGTGAGGAAGTCAGAAGCGTCAGAGTTTTTAATATTATTGAAGAAACGGTTGTAAAATTCTGAGACAGAATTTTACAAATGGTTCTCTTGCGACGGATCGTTTGATTTAGAAGAGAATTTACGTGGGAATACTTGTAAAAAATTGTGATATAACGGAATTTCATAATAAGAAATGCAGGGCTGGTTCATTCGTTTTTTCCGCATTATTTTCGCCATGTTAGAGAGAGATGATGGATGATCTGAGGTTGAAACAGTATTTTTCTGAGGAATATTACACTGAATCCTGATCATTTATTTTTTCTTTCAATGCCGTTTGAAATGAAGAAATTTAGCAAAGATATTGAAAATCATTCCAGGCACTATTTTTTATAGCAAATGAATTTTTTATCATGACTTGCTCGGTGAAATGTATAGTGCACCTCTGCATTGCCTTGAAAAGTCGTGTCGAAAAAAAAAGTTGCGAAAGTCGAAACAGCAACTGAAGCATATCGTCCGCGAAAAAATGAATCTAAAAAGAAAAAAGTTATTTTTAGCAGCCTTTTACTTAACGCAGTCATGAATTTGAATCTGAACACAGTTGAAAGAAAAATATTCGAAAGCAATGGAACAAAGTTGACGGACGTCAATGGAAATTGTAGATTATAATTTCTAAATCTGAAAAGGCATACAGTAAAAAATTCCCTTTCAGGCTTTCACTCAGAAAATTTCTAAAAACTCCGTTTTTCAGATGTGCATGTTTGTCATGTCAAAATTGTATGCCTTGTCGACTAGTTTCACAATTTACATATGTATGTTTGCACATGATGTAAAATGTTGAAATTTTATAAATTGGAACATTTTATCAGAGCAACGTTATTAAAAATACTTATGAAAAACGTTCTGTTTCAGTAATTGAAAATATGATGAGAAATCGGCGTTGTATTGTAGGGATAGGTAAAGCTCCAGATATTCAAAGAGTAAGATAATACATTTACTGTACTTGAGTATCAACTGAAATTTTTTTTCTCAAAATGCACTCCGTAGGTGGGTATACATTTAAAAAAAGTTTTAGAAGTTTAGGTGTGCATTCTATTCAATTCTACTGTAACTGGAAATGTTGGACCAGTAGAAGAACACATCGTAATCAAAACAATTGCAAACTGGTCGAGTTCAGGTTCAATTCATGGACACTGTGAATTCAAATTTGGGTGTTCTTATTTTTTGAAATATTGAAAGTTTTAGAGTCAATTAGATTGGGTTATGCATTTTACAAATAAAAACAATTGTATTTATCTTTTTGACTGATAACCTCTATATATAGTGCTGCTCATCTCACTCAAAAATATTTTTTCTTTAAAAAAAAAACGTCTTTGGCTGGATGTGAGGCCTTCCAAGGAATAAAATAAATCCTGGACGTCGTTCTTGCTGTTTTGCAGTTGCCCAGGTGATTAGGGCGGGCAGTTTCCCTTCCACCAGAATGCCCAAAGGGGTTCTGGTATTTGCCCTCCTCTGATGCAAATTATTTCTGAAAAAAAAAGAATCGAAATTTTGGGGACCCAGATACTGTATTCTTGGGAATTCGAAAGAAGCTTTGCTGGGAATAGCAGGCAAGTATCTGGGTCATCTTTTGAATCACTGCAGTAAACCCAACCACATGAATTTTAGCAGTTTGTGGAATTTTTTGATTATATGCTGGGAGAATCTTTCTGCTTATCTCTGCAATGCCTTCCTTGGGGACTTGCAAATAATTATGCACAAAAGATATTGTACTTTAGTTGAGCAAGAGAATCTTGATCATTATTAGCAGGTCTGCAATAAATTCCTCAAGTTGAAAAAATTGCTGCGAATGAAAAAAAAAAAAAAAAAACGGTTCGGTTGCCACGATCAAGTGTCCTACTTTTTAAATTAAATTTCTGCTCAGAAAATTTGCATAAATCTCGATGTTAATCTGTTGGAACTTTCCTTGCAAGTTGGCTGCATTTCATTTCAGAGTAAAAAATTTTGAATCACTCAATGAGCCGCTTGGTGAATTCAAATACAGCAGAAGAAATTAAACCAAATATGGGAGAATGCAATTTTTTAATTCTCTAAACGTTGAAATACGGTCATGATAAATTAACCGGACCATATTTGAATACATCCCACCAAACATTTTTCAACGCTTGCAGATGGTCATTAGAGAAATGTACCCTGCACTTGAAAAACTAATTGAAGGTAAATTCACAAATCATCAACAGAGGACAAGTCAGGAAACACTGTAACAATAAAATAAAATAAAAAAGTCAGAATGCGATTAAAATTACAACTTTTCTATCCCTGATTCTTCCCGTCAAATTCGAATGTTGTTCAGTTTTGTGGATGTCATTCAAATTAAATTTCAATTTCAAACAAATATACAGGATCATATAAACAAAATATTTATTTCACCAAGTGCATTCTTGCTGGAATTTTTTTTGCATTATTCTCAGGTTATTAACAAGACTGCTGCCTTTATTTAGACTTATTTCAAATTTTGCATTAAAGGTCGAACTTGTTCGACTGAATCTCACTTCAGTCGTAGAAGCTTCTTCAGATCTTCGCCATTTCAATGTTGCTTCAAGGTGGCATGAAAAAGATCTTTGGTTATAAATGAAGCCCAACATCAACACCATCATGAATTTTCACCCAATAAATCTGAAAAAGAAAGTCTTGCCTGATCAATATTATAAACTAGTCTCAGTCATGAAACGTTCATCAAAGAAATGATCCTGCATCCCAAAAATGTATTCAATTTTTCGCCTGTTTCCTCCATATCCCTGTTCTGCGAGGAGAATAATTTCGTTATGACGAAGACCCCCGTCAGTGTTATGATGTGGCCAGCGAGCTTCAGCCAAGAATCGCCAGATTTTTGTTGCTCAACATGTTTTGTTCAAACGCTTGTCTACTTCTCTGTCCTTATTCTTATTTTTTCAGTTTGCCAAGGCGGTGCCTGCAATTAAAGTGAGGGAGGATTTTGGTTAACCATGGGAGTGAGTGAGTGAGTGAGTGCTGGGCCAGTCTTATCGGCCCATCGGAGCTCGCAGGCAGGAATCATTTTCTTGGGCACCCTGCTGAGGGGGGGGGACTTGCCTGCTTGCCCAGCTTGTTGATGGACAGGGCTGCCATTTTGCATACGAACAGGGCACTGGCGGATTTCTGGACTGCTTCCAAGACCTTGCTGATATTTTACCATGCTCAAACTGGCCACAAAAAGAAAAAAATAAGTAATTGGCCTTATACTTCACTGGAGCTTGAATTACACTACACGGTGGTAGTGTAATTCCAGGTTCCTTGGATTTTTGCAGAGATAGAGAGAGAGGAGAGAGAGAGAGAGAGTCAACCTGTAATAGACTTGAAATCTGTAAGAGTCCTTCACTGGCTGAAAAACATGGATCACGCTTTTCGAACAGTTTTGGATGCAAAATTTGAATTCCCCTTCAGAAAAGGTTAGGAATTGATTCAATCCAGCTTGAAAAATTTTTTAGCTTATGAAGGAAATGCTGGAAGAAGTTGTGTTTTCTAGCCTAAATTTCTCCTGCATTTCATGTATATGCACAATATTGGCCATCCTTCAATTTCAACAGAAAATAAGCCCTGGAAAAATCTGTAGCATAAAGTACATACTGTACATAAAATCCCTGCTTAACAAAAGCCTCGGGCAACAAAATAAATTGGCATGAAAATTTTATTGATTAGGAAAACATCATTCACATAGGATAACTGTTTCATGTCACGAACTTTTCTGAGCAAAAAAATGCATGAATTCCAGGAAATTTCAAGTTTCACATCTTCAATTATTTTTCACTTATAACCAAATAAAATATTTTAAATAATAGGAAGAAGATGAAATCCTCGCATTTTCTTGGCCAAATTATTTTATGATTTTCGAAAAATAAAGATCTTGAAAATGACAGGATTATTTCAAATTTCTCCTAACAATTTAATTCAACCAACTTGTCAATATGAAAATGTCCCACGTGTTTCAGGGATCTTTTTGATGTCAAGAGCAGAATATTTTCCAGTCATAACTTGAGTAAAATCAAGATTTTAACGTCAAATTTTTCGCACAACGAAATTGATCCTACAATGAAGTACAGTACCCTAGTCTTGTCACGAACGCAAAATTACGAACGCACATTATAATTTTTTCTACTGGCTTTGGATGTTGAAAAAATAACCTTTTGTATAATATTGAATCACTAGAAATTAGTGACCAAAGACTGCGATATAAATAAAAGTAGAAGGATTAAAAGAGAAGACTAAATTCAGCGAAAGTTCTTCACGGAAATGATCAGGGAAAACGGTAGTTTTTCTGACAAAAAAGTTTTTCCTGTGGGTATCGGGTTTATTCTGTTCATTGTCTGCAATAAGTGCCGGATAATTTTCAGTTTTTGATGAAATATTGCAACGAAAAAAAAAATCCTTCATTCAAATTGATGCCAATTGTAATTCCCCCTTTTTCTTCTTTTCGGAAAACCGAGCTTTTCTCCACGAACCAAGGAAACGGAAAGTTAATTTGCCATCAGTTTATCCACGCATGGCATCAATGGGTACTTCGTACCAACGGTTCCCTTGTTGACTGTTCCGATGCTGATTCAATTAAAGAAAATTGAAAGAGACTCGTTTGACTTGAACAACAATAAACACCTGCGCGAATGAATCGACGCGTCACAAAAGGACGACGCAACGGAATTCACGGGGGTTCTTTTTTCTTTTTTGGCTCCCACCGAAAAAAAGCCCCCTTCCTTTTTTTTGAGCCATAAGAACTCGTGTAACTTCTATTTCTCCCTGTTCTCGTTTTACGCCATTTCTTTTTATTCTTTTATTCATTTTTCAGGTGGGTTTGTCGGTAGAAACGAGAAGAATAAAAGGAGCCAAGTCGCTTTTTTTGTGTGTGTGAAAAGACCCGGTCGAATATCGGGATCGGTTTCCGTTGCCGACTTGTTTATCCCCAGGACTCTGGGAATTGGCTGGTGAAACCTGGAGGATACGTATTTTTTTTTTATTGCTAAATAGAATGGATTTCTACATTTCTTTTTTCTGTGCATTTTCAGGTTAGTTTTTTTTCTGTGCCTCCCACCTACGCACTATAGGGAAAATACACATCCAAAAGCATCTAATTGGGAGGCGTTGTTGATTCTCTTTCGCTGAAAATTTATTTTAGTTGATGCACAAGAAGAGATAGATGAGTCGGATTGCGGTCCTTTGTGAGAATGTTTGAAAACATGTTTAGTAGGAGTGAATAATGCGAAGTTTCACGGCGTTTAATGAAATTTCTGTTGCACAAAAAGAAAAGGAAATTCGTGGGAAGGAAAATATTCATTCAAAAATGGAAGCGTACGAATGAGTATAGGCTTTCTGAAATTTTTTTAATGTGCTGTACCGTAATATTACACGTAAAATTTGCCACATACAAAATGCGAGAATATCTGGAAATAGCATAAACAAAACATGCAATCAATTATCGAAAAAATTACAGTAGTGATAGCGTTTAGAAAACCCACAGAAATTATCCTCCGAGAATTTCGAAGTAATCCTTTTCAACAAACTGTTTCAGGAGGAATAAACTGAAAGTTTTTTCGTGTGTTTATAGACTAAGAAAAAAAAACGAGAAAAATGTACGAACATAATTTTTGAAGTCAGTTCAGTATTTTAATGAAGAGAAAGTTTTTTCGAAAAACAAAAGATTCGTATTTGTTTATAAATTCGGAAATAAAAAACGTTTGAATGTAATCCTTTTAACAAACTGTTTCAGTAGGAATAAACTGAAAGTTTTTTCGTGTGTTTATAGACTAAGAATAAAAAAAACGAGAAAAATGTACGAACATAATTTTTGAAGTCAGATCAGTATATTAATGAAGAGAAAGTTTTTTCGAATAACAAAAGATTTGTATTCGGTTACAAATTCGGAAATAACCAAAACGTTTGAATGTATTCCCTTTATATAATTTAGAATAACGTGTTACTGCTTGAAAGATATTTTAACATTTTGAGAGGGAAAACCTAGCATTAATAAGCAAAGAATATCTAAGCCCACACCTTCACCAAAAACAGATTCTGAAGAGAACCCCAACAGAACCTGGGGCTTAAGGAATGCCATCATGATTGCTGCGGATGAAAAAAAGCCACAAAATCCAAAAGATGAAATGGATTGCTTTCAAACAAAACCCATAATCAGAAAATTTTCTGACCTGAGGTCACCTAAACACACACAACGCGTATTCTGTGTGGCAAGTGGTCATCAAAACCATTACACGTTCCCAAGATAGAAAAGCAGTCAGTGAAATCCACGTTAACACGAAAAGGTTATTCAGGAAGTTCAAGAATTTCCATGTCTTTCAAACTTTACTTTGGAAGAGTATTTTCAATTAAAAAAAAAAATATATATATATATATATATTAATAAGGATGCTTGCATTCTGGAGATAATGGCTTTACACCTAAAAAACCAAGCAAGAAGACAATTTGAAAAATCATAATAAAAACCAGGGTTCCAGGAACCACAAATGAAATATATTTTACCTGGATTGAGGTAGCTTTTATTTTATTTACCCAAGTCCGAATGATAATCAGATCCAGTAGGTGTTTGCCTAACCAAGACAGTCAATTCCAGGGAAATTATTGTTCGGTAGAATGTTTCTAGGCTTGATTTCATTTTTTTCAGTAGTATTTTTGAAAGGAACATAAGTTAATTTTTGCTATTCAGGAGTTTCAGGACAGATAGGGTAAAAATTCATTGTCTGTACTCATTTAAATGTGGATTTGTTAGCAAAGGATTTTTTTTTTCTCAAAAGTCAAGACACACTTTTTCTGGGGAAAACAACTTACACTTATCATATACCAGATAACATTTCTGATTTATTGTAACCAGCATACTCTGTAACCTTAAATTATAGCCTTTTTTCAAGCTTTTTATGCAAACTTTCTGGAGCACGTAACCTGCAAAAGAGTAAAACAAAAACCCCGAGACTCATGCGAATTTCAAATTGACAGAGATAAGGATTTTGAGGAAATACTGTAGACATAATTTAGGCTTGAAACGAATTTAAATCGACACGCAATTTATTTAAAATTTCTGTTAGACGGTGGATACATTTCCATCTCTATTACGTCTCGTAGTACCACGAAAAGCCCCACATGGAAATATTCTTCATCCTTCGAACTTCGGAAGTAAAACCATGGGACTCCCTACAGCAGAGCAGTGCCGAGACAATGGTTAGGAACAACCCCTACACAAGGTGTGATTTTCGGCGCTCGCCCTTGGATTTGCACTGGAATGCCCACCTCAGTCCCTTATTTTCCTTTTTTTTCATGCAGGAGATTTCCTCTTCTTTATGGGTCGATCGTGCTGGTCTGCAGACAACAAGGATACCAGTAAAATAGTGAATTTTGGACACCATCATAAAATATATATATGTAGGTGGACCCTCTCCTCCACAATGCAATTCATGAGACCAGAAAAAAAATCAGAGCAAATTTTGTTTTAAAAAATGACTGAAACTTAAGAAATTAAACTTATGGGACCAAAACAAAATTTTGTTACTGTGGACTCTAACAAAATACAAGAGGAGGGGATAGAAACAAATTGCTGTGAAAATTATTTTGTCATAGAGAACCCCTACAACATTGAGGGAGAACCAAAAGAGACCTGAAAACATTATGTTATAGACTCGTAGAGAGAACATCCTTTTAGAAAATATTGTTGCATAGAGATCAACTGTAATGATATTTGTTGCAAAGTTATACGTTCTTGCCATGGGTTTTTTTACTGACACAGGTTTTGTGTTTGCAAGGTCCAACAGTATTGCCAATTTGTTCTAAAGGGATTCACCAGCATATGCAACATAATTGGTTGTAACACTATGTTAAATGTAAAAACAATTGAATTATGGCATAACTTTGAGCACTGTTCCCTAATCCATGATTTGAACCAGCACTAGTCCACAGAAGTTTTTTTTTTTTTTTGCCAGTCCTCAATAAATTTTCTTCTGCATAATAGATTGATCAAAAGTTGGGACATAGTCTGTTATCTTTATCTGAAATTTTGGAAACACAATGGCAGTTGAAATTTTCTGATGAAAAATAAAAGTTAGGTTTTCTCTTAAAGTCAAATTTTGTGAGGCCTTCTGGTTATTATTTCCTTGAAATGTGAAAGAGAAAAGGATCAAAACATATAATTTGATGCATCTTGAAAGGAAGTGAAAGACAAATATAGCAAATGAATCCCTCCTTCCAAGTTCAGCAAGGTCTAAACTCATCAAGGAACAAGTTTAGGCCTATTCCTCATTTATGATTTTCCACACTTTTTGCACTTCTCCGCACAACAAAAGTGTTTATTTCCTCAGCTGGAAACCAGCAAAAATCCAAACCTCCCTGAGTCAAATTATTTTCCTGGTCCCTAGAAATTCAGCTGACAGAGGTTCAACTGTGCTATTCCTTTTTCTTCTGGGCCCACCAGCTCTCCGGCCACCTATGATCCTGTCCCTCCTCCTGTCTTCCCTCCCCCGAGGGCCAGTGGAATTCCCGAGCTGTGCACGGAGGGGAAACAGAACCCCGCTCGGGGGCACGAGAGCCCGAGCTCGGATGCGAACCCAGACAATCACGCACCGGCTTTTGATGATGCCACGAATTCCTTGGCCGACGTGGAAAAAAAAGGGGAGATTTTCACAAGGGGGAAAAGGGGTTCGTTTCGCCGCCGCCAACGCATGCAGTCTGTTGTTGCCGCGCTGTCTGCGGGAATTGTTCCCAGAAAGTAAAAGAAGAAACCTGCTTCTTTATTTTAGGGGAGATTTTCACAAGGGGGAAAAGGGGTTCGTTTCGCCGCCGCCAACGCATGCAGTCTGTTGTTGCCGCGCTGTCTGCGGGAATTGTTCCCAGAAAGTAAAAGAAGAAACCTGCTTCTTTATTTTTTTTATTTATTTTTTTTATTTTCTTGAAGGTTCCTGCTGAAAAGAAGGTTCTTGATTTACTCATTCCTGATGTCTGCTTCTGGTATGTGAGTCCCTTCCTTCATGGATTCAATAACCATGAAACCTCAGGAAGGACGCAATCGAGTTTACTGGACGAGTCTTCCGATTTTAAAGAATAAAAAATAAACTGACACGAGAAATGGAAGAGAAAATCAAGCTTCATATTTGAATTTATTTGCAAGCCGGATATACAATTTGAGTTGACATTCGTGTCGAAATGTTGCAGTTCAAAATCATATGGATTATGTTTCATATTAATTAATTCGCACCATATTTTTAAATATTAATTCTAATGCTGGTTGAGAAGGCTTGATATAGAGATAAAGGTGGACTCTCTCTACAATGACCTGATCTACAACGATTTCCTCTGTGTTATAAAATTTTTTTCCAGCATAGGATTTTCTTTTCCGATGTTACCTGGGTTTTCTACAACAAGATTCTCTCTACAGCGAATGTTTCTCTAGTCCCTCAAATTTTTGGTGATCCCTTGGATTCTCTCTATAACAAATTTTTTCCTTAGCCCCTTGAATTTCGTTGTAAATAACCGCTGTAATTTGAGGGAAAGTTCCCCATCCCTAGTTTGTTACGTTCTCTACAAAGAAATTCTCTCTACAACAAATTTTCCTTTAGTCCCTAAAATTTTAATGTAGAGGAAATGCACATGTATACAGTATCACAAACCGAATGTGCAGACAGAATTTCTACTAAATATTGAAGGATTTGACTTGGATGAACATTGATACTCAATTTTTGTTCTATGTAGATTTTATCACAGAATCTCCGGTCAGATTGAATAGAACGTCTATCCTTTATATTTTCTGATTTATTTACGAATCCTTGACCATCAAAAGCAAAGCTCGAATCAAAGAGCTAAAAAAAAAATGCGTGAAACTACGTAAAAACTTCACGTTTCGACAAAAGTTTGAGTCTGAACTCCAAAGCATCCTCATCAAGTGCAAATTACGGTACCCCAAAAAATCTCGGATTTTTAAATGCATGCAGACTCAAATCCAAAACAAGCTCATCTCTCACTTCACAGATTAATAAAAAATAATATCGTTCATAATATTTGTTAATATTTTTCCAATCAATCAAATTGCGCCAATGATTTTCCGCATCCCAACCGAAAATCATCCCAACAATCATACCAAGCAGCACAACATGCCATTTCTGCGCACCCCGCGATAATGAGTGATTTGCATGCCAATGCACCGACCCCTGTGACGCAGCCTCTAATTACCCCCAGGGGGGGAACTGTGATTGCCATCGAGTTCGACCCCGGTCATCACAACAGGCTATCACTGAGAGAAAGGGCAAAATATCAGTAGTACAGACAGGACGGACCCAGAATACTGATGCGAAAATGAGATAAACATGAATGTTGTTTGTCTTGTTCATCGCAAGAAGATCGACTGACGTGCGACCCAAAGACCTTTGAGATGTTGAGACATGCTGTGGAAAGAGATGATCGAGAGCAACTCGGGGTTGTTATTGGCGAAATTGAATGCAAAGAGCGTGATCAGTCAATCTATCATGCTTCACAGAAAGTAAAACTTCCTGGTAGACTATAAAGCCAGTGTTCACCAACCCGTGGTCCGCAGACTGGCGCCGGTCCATAAACGTTGAAAATTGCAGACCTGCGCATTTTCTCTCAAAATTGAGACAAGGAAGAAGGGTAGTCTAAATCAATATTTTTTTAGAATTTTAGGTGCACATTATACTTGATTCTAACGGGAAATTTGGGACCAATTTCAACAGTAAAATTTATAGCAAGGAAATAGTTGAAAATTAGTTTAATTCATGTTCAATTCATTTCTAAATTCAAATTTGAGATTTCTGATTTTTAAAATATTGCAGTTTTGGAGTCACTAAGGATGGGGTGTGCTTCTTACTCAGGGAAACAATTTTAAAAGAAAATTTGACCAAAAAACCCCAGTCTTACTCAAGGGCACGGGCACCAATTGGGGACAGATGTCACCACAATATAAGTTGATTTCAAGTGTTGCAATAAAACACAATAATCAGTCCTGGACAGGACCAAAAATTCCTTGTAGGAATTCCTAAGTTACCAGGATAAATATATTTCACAAAAAGGCAATCAATAAACAACTCAGCAAATTCTTCTCACAGCTAGGATAAATACCGATTACTTATTGAGTTGAGTTGATGACTACTACTAGACTAATTTGTACTCGACGAATATATGAGTCTCTATAAATTGTAAAGAGTAACCAAAGATGAGATATATATCTCATCCGTATCGTCTTCAAGCTGGGCATAACAGTTATGCACAACAAATGCGTTGCATAATGCGTAGCAGTTACACCCAGCCCTTCATGTAACAAATTATTTGCTGGGTATGACTGAAAGCACCTTTAATAGGTCAGGAATCTAAAGTCAAAGATGCTACAGTGCCAGGAAGTACCTGGCACTGCAATTTTGATGAGGGAAAAATGATTTCCAGGAATTTTTGTTTAATTAATAATGGGCAGCACGCTTGTCCAAAAGTACCCAGCACATGAGTAAATGGCTTATTCATTTTTCTTTGCAGGGTTACCTGGCAAGCTTTCAAAGTTGTTCTTTTCAAGCTTTTGGCTTTCAATTGCACATAAAGAAATGTAAAAAAAATGTATATATATTTACTTGGAGCAAGTTGGACTTTGTACAGACCTATCTGGTAATAACAGCAGCGCAAGAAAAGCAACAGCAGCTGCAAACAACTGGCAGAAAACATTCCAGCGGTGTGGGATTGCAGGACTCGGAGCTATTGGGTCATTAATCGCTTCCTCCCCGCGTGCCGCTGCGTCCGTGCAATTAAGATGCCTGCCGAGGGTCAGCTGACCCGCGTGGCCCACCGCACTGGAAATAAACGACCCACACGGCCCGCCGGGGACTGACACGAAGTTTCGTCTTTCCTTCGTTCCGTAGTGGCTTCTATTTCTACATGATCGCAATCAATTTCAGCTGCTCGGAAGACGTGAATAAATAAAATAAAAATTACAGTAGATGTTGCAATATCATATAATACGTATAATACATGATTTATCATATAATACATGCAAGTAAACCGAAAAACATCCCGAGACAAGATGGCTTTATTATTTTTTTTCTTCACAGGTGTGGGGCCTCTCTCTTTTCAAAAGTTCGTGCCTACAAAAGTTTTATCTGCAATATTTTTTAACCATACCGGTCTCTTACCCAAATGACAGAGGTTCTTTAAAAAAATTCTCTCCTCAAGAAAAATTTTCAAGTCCCCAAATTGTTAACATACAGAGAGTCCACCAGTAAATCAAATCTTCACGGCAAACTTTGAAGGAACATAAACTAAAGAATGGTCTTGGGGAGCTCTTGAGTTTGGGAAATCACCAATTTTGTTTGTGAAAAATCAAGGATTCCAGGACAATGAAATCAGCAATTTTCCATAATCATCAACTGTCCTACGACACTTCATATATTTCCTTTCCAACGTAAACGTTTTAATCAGTGTGAAGGAAAACTTTTAGTAACGAAAAAAGAAAGGACTACCCAGTGGTCTTATTATCGGGGTTCCGCTCATGAAATTTGATTTTTAGAGGTTTGAGAAGAAATGTCTTTGAGTCATTGACGTCTGTAATATACTGCATATTGTTCTCAAGGGAATTCAGAAAGGGACTGCGTAAATATTTGACATTTGGAGGTGGTAAACTAAAGTTTTGAGCTGAAGAGGTATAATTAAAATAAGATGGGATATTTGCATATCAACAGCAGTTTTCAATTTTTTCTTCTCCTCGTCTGACCGACTGATTCATTTTGTCAATATCCATTTGACAAAAACTGTAAGTTGTGCTCTGAAATAAAACACCACAGAGCATGAATAATTTGCTTCATAAAAAATTTAACTCAAAGAGCTCAACACTACCCCCAACCCCAATCAAGACAAAAAATGTTAGCATAATCTCAAGTACTAACTTTTCAGCAAATTTTTTTTGCCATTTTTACAAATGAATTATGAAAGATAAGGATACTCTTATATATATAAAAGTGAAATAAACTCCTATGTATTACAGTGGTTACCGATAAGAAACTAAAATTTGAAAAAGGTGACCTTTGACCTCACACTTAGACTACGTTTCGAAAAAATTTCGGTAATTTTGCCGCTAAAAGTGAAGGTGCACATACCATGCAAGGAGAAAAACTACTTGAGTAAATATAGTGAAGTACCTGCAGATTTCTTCTCTACAAAAGGAATTACTGGTGCTATTTTGCTCCAAGATTTAGAAGAAGTCATTTCTAAAAAAAAATCCCTTTTTACACATCTGACCTGATGAATCCTGTAAAACCCATAGTTTTTCCTCACAATAGACACGTAAACGGTTCAAAAAGTAAATGGATAATTTTGAACAACCCAATATTCAGGGAAATGATGTGGATCACAAATAATTCTTCATAGACAAGAACATTTTTTTTTTTGCAAACCTACATCAATCTATGAGCCATGCTATAAAAGAAAGAGCTGAAAAGAGTTATTCTAAAATTTAGTCACTGCATTTATAAAACAGTAAGAAGTACATCATTTGGTTTTGGTCATGTGATCTGCATGTTCGCAAACATTGTATTCCTATTGACGATCCGCCAATATAAAAAAGGCATAACTGTTGAACCACTGTGAAATGATTTGAAGAACTAAAAATTATGGTTTATATTTTAATGCATAATACAGTACATGAAATCTGCCCCTTTCCCTTGAAAACAAGTCAATTTCTAGAACCTGCATTTTAATGTGCACTTTGAGAAAGATTTTAAATTTTAAGTGCATTATGCATGTTATAGACTGTGTAATGTTGGAATGATCTTTCAATAAGTTTTATAAACATCGTAAACGATCCCATATGAAATCAATGCCATTTCAAAAATGCCAAAATCGTTTCAGCTTTTATTGTACATAGAATGAGGCCGACACAAAACATTCTTGTCTAAAATAAAATTGTTCCTATTAAACATTTGAAAATTTCCTCGCGGTAAAAAATCTTTATCCTTCCAAAAACACGCACAACTTCGCGTTTTTTTCCGAAAAATTCCCGCGCAGAAAATATCCGTTCTATCTTCTGATGAACTTCTTGGCAATTCAAAATATTGAAGAAATGTATCACCTGGAATGACGAAACATCGCGGTTTGATTCTTTATTCGAAAAAGGTCAACTTCATCGTCGAGTAACGTCAACGCTCGCGCAATTTCCTCATCCCAATTCTTCGTGCAGAAAATTTCCCTTCATTCATCTGCTGGTAAACTTCCCGCTAATTCAAAAGATTGAAGTAATTCAAAACATCATCAACATAATATCGCTGTTTCTTTTTTTTTTTTTCCTCATTCGAAAAAGCTCAAGTTCGTCGAGTAACGTCAACGCTCGCACAATTTCCTCATTTCGATCCTTCGTGCAGAAAATTTCCCTTCATTCATCTGCTGGTAAACTTCCCGTTAATGCAAAATATTGAATTAGTTCAAAATATCATCGACGTAATATAGCTGTTTCTTTTTTTCCTCATTCGAAAATAAGCTCAACTTCGTCGAGTTACGTCAAACGCTCGCACAATTTTCTCATCCCGATTCTTCGTGCGAAAATTTCCCCTCATTCATCTGCTGGTAAACTTCCCGTTAATTCAAAATATTGAATTAGTTCAAAATATCATCAAGGTAATATCGCTCTTTATTTTTTCCCTCATTCGAAAAAGCTCAACTTCGTCGAGTTGTATGTCAACGCTACTCGCACAATTTCCTCATCCCGATTCTTCGTGCAGAAAATGTCTGTTCATTCTTCTGTTAAAATTCCTGGAAATTCAAAATATTGAAGTTATTCAAAATATCTTCAACGTAATATTGCTGTTTCTTTTTTTTCCTCATTCAAAAAAGCTTAACTTCGTCGAGTAACGTCAACGCTCTCACAATTTCCTCATCCCGATTCTTCGTGCAGAAAATGTCTGTTCACTCTTCTGTTAAAATTCCTGGTGATTCAAAATATCATCGACGAAATATCGCTGTTTATATCCTCATTCGAAAATCAGCTCAACTTTGTTGAGGAACTTCAACCCTCGAACAATTTCCTCATCCCATCCCTTGGCTCGTGGGAACTGTTGGGCCACGAAAATTCTACATCCCCCTTTTTTCTCCCCCACTCACAAAATGTTGTGGCTGAAGGATAATGTTATGATGGACGGGAAAGAATCGATTCTTCGAATTCCAGAACACAGGGTTACAGTATTTTGCTTCATTTTTTTCCCACTTCACGTATACACACACACACTCTTTTAAATGGTTTCGCCTATGAGTGGGAGTGTGGGAAAAAAAGCAGCGGATAAGCCTCGAATTTCTTTCCATCGCTAGAAATTATTTTGTGTGGGATGTAGATACATCACAGTTCGTGGGCCCCGAGATGCGGACATAATCACTTATATGATGTGCAGGCATTCTGACATTTGGACACAGTCTGTCAGATCAAATTTCCCCAAATATAGGCTTCATGTAAAAACATTTAATCAATTAATTTCTTCATATTTCTTGATGAATTATCAGGAATTTGTGTGGCATGTATAAATAGTTGGGCCCAAGATGTGGACACACTTGCTTCTTTGACTGCGTCCTTATATCAAAATGTCTGCATGTTATTTTCTCATAGACTTTAGTTTCAAATTTTTAGTCAATTCACATCTTCACATTCCTTGTTATGAAGAAAGTTGTGTAGCATTTACAGTATACACAATGGAACCCAAGATGTTGACATAATTACTTTTCAGACTATTTGTGTCTAAATGTCAGAATGTCCACATGTTGGAACATATTTTCTGTAAACTTCCATTGAAAATGTTTAAATTACTACTAAAAATTGAAAGAAATCCTCAAAGTTGTGAATAAACTGTTTCCTGTCATTCAACGCCAAAAGTAACTGATGTGTAAAAAACATGCAGAATCTCTTCCTTGGAGTAAAATGAATCAAAAAGGGGGAAAATTGGCTCACAGTCAAAACATGAACACAAAAGAGTTTTGCGGTAAAAACACCTTGCTAACATAATTTCTAGATAATACTGCAAATGTTCACAGAAGGACTCTCTCTGCAACAAAATTCAAGGAAAAGATTCTTGAAGAAACCATTTCTTTGTAGAGAACCAAAAAAAAAAAACAGTTGAAAAGCATCTTTTGGGAATTGTTAAAGAGAAAAAAATCATCGATGAAAAGATTGTAATGAAGAGTCCAAAGTTGTGAATAAACGTGTCTTTGTAAGGTTTCTGCATTGTCTTAGAAACTTCGAAAAATTCAATTGGGAATTTTTTTGCCAAAAGCTTCAAATTCCCCAGAGGAAATGGTTGGAATTTTTCTGATCCAGCAAAAGAACCTTCCACCTAACAAACGTTATGCTGGGATGATTTGTGCTTGTCAGCCAAAATCCCATTGCATTGCAATTTTAAAATAATTTTGAAACTGAGCTCGTGGAATATGATTTAAATACTTGAGACATAATTCTGAGATGAGAAATTTGACTTGAACTATGTCGAAAATTCATGTAATTTCTGCGGAAATTATACGATTTATTCTTATATGCAAGAACACTTTTCTGAAAGCAACACTATCACCATCATCATCATTGTGAGCAGAAAAAAATGAATAAAAAAAATTGGTCCTAAAATTTGATCCATTACTTTTTTCGTGGAAACAGGATTTTCTTCCTGGAATCGGTCCACTGACCCAAACGTATAGAAGAAGAAAGTCGATTAAGCGCATTCCTCATTGGGTGAGAAAAAAAAAACCCCTCAGGGCAGAAGTAAACACATGGTGAGTAGAAACGAAAATGATGACTTGTCCGAGCTTGGACGATTCTAGGTAGAAATCGGCATAACGCCGAATGGTCGCCACTTCACGAGTCTGGAAATTTGTAAGAAAGTGAGAAAAATTTTCAAAAATTCAAATTTCCAAAAATACGCCATCTCAAAAAAAAGCAATCAGTAAAATTATCATTAGCAATAGAGATGCTCGAGATTTTGAGACACGAATTTTGCGTCGTCTTCCAACGCAACATTTTGTAAAAAAAAAATCTTTGTCCTCAAAACGCTTTATTTTCTTGCGCAAGTCATTGGGGACATCTTTCAATATGGGGACATATTCCCAGTATCTTTATTGCGAGCCCTCTATTGTAGAGATTTATTGGCGGTGGTTTATTGAATATAAGCTGTAAAATATTTCCAATTTAGCTCAATTTTTGTTCCTCATCAAGATTGATAACAGCTTTTTTGTTGTTGTGAATTTGAGACTTTTTAAAAATCTGTATCGCACATGCCTTTCGATATTTCTGCAGGATAAATATATTCACCATCCATATTGTTTTTCTGCTATTTTGAAAGAAGACTTCAACAATTAAATGACATTCATCCTCGATCGACCCCTTTTATTCGATGTGTTTACATAGTTCATGACTGCATTTTTGCATTTTAATATTATTCTCGTTTTTCTTCTCATCACAGAGGTTTTTTCCCCCCAAAGAATGCCGCAAATGTTCAAGCTAAAAAAAATAGGGTTTTCTGCGTAAGAAAAATGATTAAAGCAAGAAATGGTTTAATGTCAGTGGGAGTTTTTCACCCGTTCAACCTAGATCTGGAAATTTGAAAGAAAATGAGGAGGTTTTACGTCTAGAATGATGGTCTTTGAATGTGCTGAAAATCTTTGCTTTTTAGCACGAAGCTGATTACTAAGAAATGAACACTTCTATCTTTGAAATTCGTCTGCATGAACCTTGGAGGATCAGTTTTGTTGCTTGTAGGCCACCGATTTTTTATTCATTGTGGTCTGTGCAGAAAATTTTGTAATTTGGGGGATACAGGTGGAATTTCTGTACAACGATCACGTCTAAATAAAGTTTTCGCTGTATAACGAATTATGTTTTAAACCAACTCTCCCTCATGTCATGTGGGTTCTCTAAAACTAAATTCTCGGTATAACGATTTTTTGAGTCTCTTGCAATTTTGTTTTTGAGCAAGAGAGTCCACCTTTTATATCTGCTTCAGTTTTTGTTAATCTCAGTTTTTACAAAAAATTGCTGTTCAATGCCGTGAGTTAAAAGAGCACTGAAATTAAGCTTTTGCCGAATTAAATTCAATGGTTCACAATGAAGTTTTATTTTTAAACAAGCTTTTCAAATGGAAATCTGAAGCTTGGTCACCGGAAATAAAATGCAGCTTGACTTCTCAACGCCAATTTTGCGCAAAAAAGGGCTTTTTGCTGACTTGGGTGCACAATAATCTTGCGAACTGTTATTCACGTAAGGGTCAGGCATCACATAAATACTAGAAAACCCAAATAAAGACATGCAGTTACTTTAAAGCAGGAATTCCTCACAACAGGGACATTCCCTGAAACTTCCACATTGTGCAATCTCTCCTTTCAAACTTCCTGATTTATTTGACCAATTTAGACTGTTGCTTGTTTTAGAGGTTGTACCAAGAACATCCAAGCCAAGTTCCCCAGCAGATCATTTTGTCCTGTTAATTTAAATCCCTTGTCATCTTTGTTGAAATCATATCCTACAATTCATGTCTCCTTTTTTATTTTTTTAAATACAGTGTGCAGTGAGATCCTCCCTACGTCTACATTAACCACATAGTTCTCACGGGGTTTCATCTCAAAGTAAAAGGGAGTCTGAATGTAACTTATTAAAAATTAACCACAAGATACCTGTTTTATGAGTGGTACTAAAGTACTTTTAAAAAATTGTCTCTCAATTTAAACTGATTCCACTCAATATATTTCAACACAATATGGACATTTGGAGAATTGAATACTGATACCACTGTACAGTACATAGAAATGTTGGCATTCTCTGTAAAAAACAAAACATTCAAGTGAAGAAGAGACAAGGCAGTCCCTCTACTATGGAGGTAATTTTTTTAATCAGCTAAATGGAGGGTAAATTGGTGAGAGAAATGCCCAAGAACTTTTCTTACATGAATTCTAGGGTTGGAAATATCTGTTTCTTGCAATTTGGCCTGAAATGTATTTGCAATTTTATCACAAAATGTCCCCATGTCAAATCATTGTCCTCATGTTGGGCCTTTTCAAAATAATTTTCAATGGGAAAATACGTGTCCCTATCTTGAATTGTCCGCATGTAGAGGTTTCCGCATGAGGGGGTCTCACTGTATTTCGAATCATTTCTTTTTGTCCTGGAAAAGAATGCGGCAACCTTGGTGTCGGATTCAAGGATGGAACCCCGCTTTTCCCAAGAACGCTTTCGCGCGTGCAGCAATTTCACTCCTGATTATCCGTCCGATGGCAAGCCCCACCATCAAACCATCTTCTTCGTTTCCAAGTCCCCAAAATGCCTTGTTTTTCTTCCTTTGTCCGAAGGTCTCTGGATTTCCAGACTCACTCGGAAATGAACCGACGACCCGGATGTGTCAAATGCAAATAATATGCGTTTGTTTCATTTTAAAGCACATACGATGGGTCCAACGAAAACTCCTCGGAATAAAATTTTAAACGGCGGATTCCTTAAAAAAATTTCTTTAGCACAAGGCTGAAAAGTATTCAGCCCTTTTCGACATGTGTTGCAGAAATCTTTTGCAGCTTTCTGTGGTTTTGAGGCACCCATTGCGCAGATTTTTGGTATTAATGCCGTGATGATTTCCAGAAATTTAAAGGAGAATCTGAGTAACAACAACAACAAAATAGCGAAAAGATGCATCTCTCGAGTGAAGAGAAGAAAGCTGTTTGGGTGACTTTTGAAAAATTTTACGCCAAAATGCGACAAACAAGGCTGACGTTTTCTTGCATCAAAAATTTTTTTAAAGCTCAATATCGCACGCCGTTTCAATTTTTATTCCTAAAACTTTTGCTAGACCCCTCGTAACCAGCATTGCAGGAAATTATTTGGGAAACCTACTCATTCACATCGTGGACAAGTAAAAAATAGTAATGAGAATGATATGTGAGTTGGAATTTGACAGTGAATGAGATTGACGCTTTTGGAGAATGCCGAAAATTGTACTGTGCATGCTGAATAATTGGTTGATTAACCAAATGGGCTCCAAGCAAAAAATTCTCACCCAGAAAATTTCCCATCTTCCCATCGGGCAAATAATAATGGTTTTTTGAACCCAAAAGGCAACTGAAATTGTTGAATAATGAATGAACGCTTTGCTGACAGACCTGCCTTGATTTTTTTTCTATGAATGCAGAGGAACGCAGAAAAATATAACTAAAAAAAACTGAGTTTTGGATTGACTTGTTTGAGTGAGGAGTAACCTAATGGATTTTTCCCCGAAAAAACTTCGTCACCAGAGTTGTTTTTCGTGTTAACTAGGATTTTTTCACAGAGCAAATGTTCGTTAATGCGCACACTTTTAACGGAAGTTTTGTTGAAAGGGGGATTTCTTATTATTATCAGGAAGTCCACTTTTTGGAATGTTGTCTTCCGCATGATTCGAAAGATGTTTAAAAAAAAAAAAAGAAATAGTTCTAAATTTTGGGCGGCCCATTATCTGAACACCTGAACCTGTCCCACCGGAATTACTTCCTGTGCAGGACCTTCCTTGGCTTCAGGGTTTAATCTACTGTGCAGGATTTACAAATACTGTACTGTACTGTACATGAACGTCGCTTGAAATAACCACCAGTACTTCGGTTCGTTAAAAAATACCAAATTATCCACGGCCCACATTCTTCTGGAGTTTCACATGGGGATGCCTGCAAGGGAGGGTTTGTTCCGGTTCATAGAAAACGCCTAGATCGCAAGAATATTTGCATTGCTTTTATGCAGATAATTTTGAGTACTTCGTCCTAAAAATTGATTCCTGCGAGGTCAAGAAAAAAAAGAGGACAATTCATAGGCAGAGAAAAAAAGTTGAAACAACTCCAAGTCTTTACCTTGATAGGCTGTCATTTCGTTAAAAAAAATTACCAGAATAAAGAATCGTGTGACTCAAATATCTAAATTAGCGGGACGTAAAATTGCCACATAATCAATTAATTTTTTTTCGGCGATCGAAACAATAGTGTTTTATTCTAAAATTACTGTAAAACCTCCAAATGGTTTATATTCTTTTTAACAATTCTCTTCTATAGGTCGTCGGTAACTTCGTAAAAAACAAGCTGCAAGATATAGATATCACATAAATTGCTCATCTTAATACTTCGGGAACACAAAAGAAATTGGTGTTTTTTCGTATTTTAGATGTACTTATCGAATGGAACAAAAATTACTCAGCCATCATTAATATACATTTCCTCCCTTAATTAAATGTTTTCTAATGCATTAGGAATGAAAAAAACGTTAGCGTGTCTTTTGAGTTATAAACATTTCAATTTCGCATTTCACGGATCAAAAAGTTGACCAATTAGCTCAGTTTCTTGTTGCTCAGCCATCATCAGTTATACATGAGAAAAGCTGAGACATTATTATTTTTTCCTGTTCATCTTTCTAACTAATTTCAACCACCAAGAAGCTAAAGTTTCATTTTTTTCAAGCAACCATTTGTACCGCAAGATACTTTTGTTTAAGCATCCAAGAGTTTTTGTCTGAGCTCTAAAAATCTAGCATATGATTTACCGAATGATCAGTTCAATCTTAAATACAATATTCAAGTTCTTAAATCGAAATTTGTTTTTCACTCCGAAAAGAAACGCCGCAATATTGATACGATGAAGTGCTGATGAAGCCCGATTTATTATATGCTGACGCCAGCGTTTATTTCATCTCACTTCTTTTACTCTGAATAAAAATTAAACCGGATTAAAAAAAAAAAACTTAACTTTTGAATGCTACAAGGTCGCAATTGTGATTCGAAACACTTCAAAATACAAATTAAGGAAATCTCAAAATCCCATCGAAGCAGAAACTGAGTGGCTTCCAACTCCAACGAAGCACAACAAAATTCCTACAATTCGTTGACGCAAAAACGAAGGGCTTGATGAAAAAAGAAGATATCCAGCAGCCATTGAAGCATTTTTTGTTCGACGTTCTATATCTATAGTGTATTTAACGAGTAGAATTATGAAGCCCTTGTGTTTTCTTTAACCACAAAAAAGCATAAAATCTACATGAATTCGAATGGAACAAAAATTACTCAGCCATCATTAATATAAATTTCCTCCCTTAATTAAATGTTTTCTAATGCATTAGGAATAAAAAAAACGTTAGCGTGTCTTTTGAGTTATAAACATTTCAATTTCGCATTTCACGGATCAAAAAGTTGACCAAATACCTCAGTTTCTTATTGCTCAGCCATCATCAGTTACATGAGGAAAGCTAGGGAATTATCATTTTTTCCTGTTCATTCTTCTAACTAATTGCAACCAAGAAACTAAAGTTTCATTTGTTCAATCAACTATTTTTACCGCAAGATACGTTTTTTCAAGCATCCAAGAGTTTTTGTCTGAGCTCGAAAAATCTAGCATATGATTTACCGAATGATCAGTTGTATCTTAAATATTCAAGTTTTTAAATCGAAATTTGTTTTTCACTCCGAAAAGAAACGCCGCAATATTATTAAGATGAAGTACTGATGAGGCCCGATTTATTATATGCTGACGCCAGCGTTTATTTCTACTAACTTTTTTACTCTGAATACAAATTCAACTGGATTTTAAAAAAAACTGAACTTTTGAATGCTACAAGGTCGCAATTGTGATTCGAAACGCTTCAAAATACAAATTAAGGAAATCTCAAAATCCCATCGAAGCAGAAACTGAGTGGCTTCCAACTCCAACGAAGCACAACAAAATTCCTACAATTCGTTGACGCAAAAACGAAGGGCTTGATGAAAACATAGCATGGATCCCAATTTCTTCGTTTCGGAATTTCAAGGAATAATACATCGCATCGAAATGGAAAGAAAGAAAGAAAGAAAGAAAGCAGTGATTAAAAAATAAATAAATAAAAGCTTGAAAAGACCCCGCCGACTGATTTCGAATCCGTCGCAGCCGCCATTTCCGCACGAAAATCCGCGCGCCACATTCTCCTCGCACCTCGGCCGAAAACAAGAGGCGAGACCCATTCAGCTGCCCAAATATATATAAAAAAAATAAAGGAAGGAGTGTAAAACAGCAGAACACACTATAATTCATCCTTGGTTCGGGACTCGGTGAGAAGAATTTTTTCTCCTCCGAGCAACAAAAAAGAAAAAAGAAAAAAACCCCCCAGTATTTTTTCCTCCTCCTCCTCCGCCTTTCCTATATATAAAGCACTTTTTTTTTCGGCGGCCGCAGGGCCAACAAATGAGTACTGGCCTCTTGGCTTTTCTTCTCAATCGGGGCTCCTCTGACTTCCAAGACTGGAGGAGAGTCAACAAAAGAAGGAATTTTCGGTCGGAGGAACTGGAGAAAGTCTTTTTCCCAAATTTCCCGGCACATTTCTTCTTGAACCTTGCTCTCTCTATAGGTTAGTGTTCTTCAACAGGTAGCTCAGTACAGTAAATGACTGAGGGTGATCCGCAAAACCCTTGTGACCTAAGTTTGTACAAAAAGGAGGCGGAATTTGAAAATAAAACATGAAATCAGCTGTCGGGTTCAGATGGGGATTTCTTTTATGAAATCCCAAAGAAAAGGATAGAATTGTATTTCAATTTTGTTTAACCCCAAGATTAGATTCACAAAAAACATACGGTACTTCTTTTTCACAAACAAATCACACACATACTGTCTGAAGAATCTAATGACATGACAGTGGCTCAATTCTCTCCCTCACTCTCTTCCAGGAATGCACAGGTCAATCCTAATTAGCTGTATAGAAAAAGGGGGTAATTTCTCAAATCTTCTCAAATATTCATGTTTTATTCCCAAGACAAATTTATTGTATATTGAGGACAAATGTCTTCAATATAATTTGATGTCAAGTGCTAATTGAAAAACAATAAAACAAGTTGACCAGTCCCGGACAGGACCCGGATTCTGTTTTGGAATTCCTGCATTAAAGGGATACACTTTATTTCACACAAGTATAAGATGAATAAACAACTCAAGAAGCTTGACTTGCAGGAATAAGCTTGAGAATAACATGAATAACACAGTTGAACTGAACTGATCTAATGATGATATGAAGAAAGATCAGCTTATATACTACTAATTATATTTAACCTTCACAAGGTTTTACTATTACAAGAAAGCTAATGTTGAGGATGTTGCAGTGCCAGGATGTTACTGGCACTGCAATTTTGAGGAGGGGGGAATGCTGTTACTTCTAAGAATTGAGTACATTACTCTACATGGCATGCATGCCCAACATTGTACATTGCGCGTAGTTCTGTGGTACTTTAGTGTACCAAATTATTCTGCCACAACCCTTATTCTCCTGTTTTTGCCGGTTGACCAAGTAAATGTTGCAAAATATTTGCAGAAAAATATTATTAAAAAGGTTGAAGGGGTGAAATATCTTGTCTAGAACAAAAACCAAGGGACAATAAGAAATTGTTGTAGACAACATTGCGTTGTACAGAACTCCTATACTTTTGAGAGAGAACTAAAAAAGAAAGGAACCCAAAAAATTCATTATACAGGTAAGGCTCTCTCCACACCGAAATTCAAGGGACAGAAAAAATTCGTCGTAAAGATAATTTCCCTGCAGAGAACTCTGATAACATGGAGATAATCCGATGGGACCGAAAAATTCATTATACAGAGAAAACCTTCNAATCAGCTGTCGGGTTCAGATGGGGATTTCTTTTATGAAATCCCAAAGAAAAGGATAGAATTGTATTTCAATTTTGTTTAACCCCAAGATTAGATTCACAAAAAACATACGGTACTTCTTTTTCACACACAAATCACACACGTACTGTCTGAAGAATCTAATGACATGACGGTGGCTCAATTCTCTCCCTCACTCTCTTCCAGGAATGCACAGGTCAATCCTAAATTGGCTGTGTAGAAAAATGGAGTAATTTCTCAAATTTTCTCAAATATTCATGTTTAATTCCCCAGACAAATTTATTGTACATTGTCTACAGATGTCTTCAATATAATTTGATGTCAAGTGCTGATTGATAAACAATAAAACAAGTTGATCAGTCCAGGACAGCACCAGGATTCTGTTTTGGAATTCCTACCTTAAAGGGATACACTTTATTTCACACAAGTATAAGATGAATAAACAACTCAAGAAGCTTGACTTGCAGGAATAAGCTTGAGAATAACATGAATAACACAGTTGAACTGAACTGATCTAACGATGATATGAAGAAAGATCAGCTTATATACTACTAATTATATTTAACCTTCACAAGGTTTTACTATTACAATCAAAGGTTCTTTCGATTACAACTCCTACAACGTCACGGTCCTACAATGACCGTGACGTTAAAACTCCTCCCCCCTTACGACAATGAAGATTCTTAACTCATGTAATGAGATGTACCGTACGTACGGGTTGTATGTACATTGCGCGTAGTTCTGTGGTACTTTAGTGTACCAAATTATTCTGCCACAACCCTTATTCTCCTGTTTTTGCCGGTTGACCAAGTAAATGTTGCAAAATATTTGCAGAAAAATATTATTAAAAAGGTTGAAGGGGTGAAATATCTTGTCTAGAACAAAAACCAAGGGACAATAAGAAATTGTTGTAGACAACATTGCGTTGTACAGAACTCCTATACTTTTGAGAGAGAACTAAAAAAGAAAGGAACCCAAAAAATTCATTATACAGGTAAGGCTCTCTCCACACCGAAATTCAAGGGACAGAAAAAATTCGTCGTAAAGATAATTTCCCTGCAGAGAACTCTGATAACATGGAGATAATCCGATGGGACCGAAAAATTCATTATACAGAGAAAACCTTCGTAGACAAGATTATTGTAGAGAGGGTCTACATGTGTTGCCAAAATGGCTTTTTAGGATTCATTCAAAATTTCTGAGAATTTTCAGTCGTAAATCTTTGATCATTGCCATATTGTAAAGACGCGATATACGATAAGTGGGCCCCTGAAATAACGATGTTCAACGGAATTAGGACAATTTCACTCACAGTGTGCAATTTGACTTTTTTTAGACGGATTTGTAGTTCTTTTTTCGAGGTTTCTGTTAAATGGTTTTAAAGTTTCTTATAAATACTAAAAAACAACCGAAGAAGAGTCCGGTTTTACCCGTTTAAAACTGAGGATTTCTTTTGTATATAAACGTCATGAATTTTATTTTATCTGATTTTTGGGAGACTTTTCCTTGTTTTCAAGATTTTTTGTTGAACATGCTCCTTTTTTCATTTTATGGTAAAATTTGATCGAACACGAAGAATATTCCAACATATGGAAACCGTCAAAGAAGTAATTCGTCCGCATTTTGGAACCCTGTTGTACATTCTGCAACTCAATTTCACATTGGTGCATTGTGGAAAAAATTGTTTCAATAAATTCATTAAAAACTTTTAAATACTGCATTCTCATAAAATGAATTTGCACAGTAGTTTGGCGAAAATGTCTGCACTCAATCTTCAAAAGGCAGATAAACTTTGTGTTTTTTTTGGGAATTTGTGCTGCAATCGTTTTTTCAAGATTTTTTGCCTTTATATAAAAAAAGACAGTGATGCAGTTTGAAAAGCTGCTTCTTGTTTCCTTAATATTTTTTAGTAAGAAATGAAAACTATAGAAAATGGAAAAAAAATTTAGAGAGGTACAAGATCTCATGGAATTGATCATCAATAATTCATCTGTTTATAACTAACATTTTTGGAACTGTGAATTGGTGTCATAATTTACTCCGGAATTGACATAATACTTGAGTGAAGCACCATACTATAGAATATAAATATACGTATATTTTTTTCAATGGATCGTGGACTAATTGGACTCAACTTTAAAAAAAATGCAAATTAGTATTTTCAAGTGTTCAGATTTTTTTAAATCCAGAATTTCCGTTAGTTTTCGTCACCGATTGAGCTTCGAGACTTTTTTGTTGCTCAAGAGCTCGTGACAGAAACATTCCAAAACTTCATCAGTGCAAAAAAAAAAGTCTGCAGAACCTATTCAGAGAAAATGGCTGCCCTCGAAGGCGAACGAACGCAATCCAGTTCTTTCCGTTGTGTACTTCCGATACGGACTTCCTACCAAGTCTGAAGTTTCCGGTCCGAGGTTTAATCTCGGACATTCCTGAGGCACTGAAAAAAAAAACGAGTTCCCTCTCGAGGGGGACGTATAGAATGATAGGAGTCGATGCCCCGAAAATACCTTCTGGCAAAGAAAATATTGATGAATAACCCAGAAATGTACCTAAAAAGTATTGTTTTAAAAAACCCTCGGATTTCCGAATACTTCTCTTTGCCGGATCAGAAACTTGTGGCCTGAGAATCTTTCCCGTATCAAATCTCAAGTCTCTGGTTTCTTTCAACAAACAATTTTTAAGATTTCCTAGACGCGAGTGGATCTCATTTCCTGAAGAATTCCTTCATTTTATAATTTTTTTTCAGAAGAAAAGCCTGGAAAAATATTTTCGTATAACAATTTAATCGTTTTTATTTCGCACGAATTTTTCTTCGCAAAGATAAAATCCATAAAAATTTAGAAAAAAATTATTCGAAAAGTCAAGAAATGAGTTCAGATTCGAACAGCAAAATGCTGCTCAGTGGTTCCTTTATATACTTGGCTAGCAAAGTCATTTGTAAGTGTCGAAGTTTATCAAACAAATACTATAGTATCCTAGCTTTTTCTCATTTTTATACGTAAGTTTTGGCATTAAAAAAGCCTTTCTGACTGAAATTTTGAAAAAGCTAAGATGTTGGAAACGTCATGCGTCATTTAAAACTATCAAAAAACTCAACAATTTCATTTTGTTCTGTCGAGTAGGCCATCATTGAAAGACGAAAGGAGTTTCCAAGTCTTTTTTTTTTTTACAATACGAGAACGACGAAAAGTGACTGAAAGTTGAACTTAATAATGTAATACAGGTGGACTCTCTCTCTACAACGAATAAGTTTCCTGGTCTGTTTTTAATAAACACCTTTCTTAATGCAAAACTTCTTGGGTATAGTGTGCTCCTCTCTTGGGAAACCCGGGTCGCAAAATCCTTAAAGACCTACTAATATTTGAAGAAAAAATCAGATTCAGTTTTGAAAAAAGTAAAAATAATCCGAAAATTTCGCTATAGCTAACTTGTCATAAGAAATTTGTTGCATTAAAAATGGGCTTATAGTATTTTGGAGTGAGCAATAAAAAGAGTAACAGCCGTTTTTTCTGGTACTTGTCTGTGCATGGATAATATTTAGATTGCAAAGTTATTCTTTACAACACGATTATAGTGCGCATATTTTCGCTGAATTATTTCCCACGTAGTTCAAAGCGATTCAAGAATTTTTGACTCGTATTTTGCGGTGATGATCAACATTTTACTTCCGATGCAGTTTTGAAAAATAACCAAAAATAATTCGAAAATTTTGCTAGCTATTCTTGTCAGGATTTTTTCGGGTTTCTTGAAGTTCGCAATAACAAGACTTTACAAGTGTAACACCCGTATTTTTGATACTTACTTAGTATTGTCTCTGGATAGTAATAGACCGAAAAAAGTGATTGTTTAAAGCGAGATCAATGCTTAGTTTTTGGCTGAATTATTTCCCCCGTAGTTTAAAGCGTTTTAGGAATTTCTGAATGATTAAACTTGATCCTTCAGATTAAGTTTGGAAAAAAGTAAAAATAATCCGTTAATTTTGCTACCTAACTTGTCATGAGAAATTTGTTGCTTTAAAAATGTGCTGATAGTATCTTGGAGTTCGCAATAAAAAGTACGATTATAATGCGTATTTTTCGTCTGAATCATTTCCCGCGCAGTTCAAAGCGATTTAGGAATTTTTCTTCGTGTTTTGCGGTTATGATTAAACTTTTCCTTCAGATACCGTTTGAAAAAAAGTTTGCTAGTTATTTTTGTCATTAGGATTTTTTCGGGCATCTTGAAGTTCGCAGTAACAAAACTTTACGAGTGTAACACCCTCATTTCTGGTACTTATATTGTCTCTGGATAATAAATAGACCGAAAAAGTGATTTTTTAAATCAAGATCAATGCTTAGGTTTTTGCTGAATCATTTCCCCCGCGCAGTTCGAAGCGTTTATAAGGAATTTTCGGCTTGTGCTTCGATTAAAACTTGATCCTTCATCATATGCTGCAGTTTGAAAAAAAGAAGAAAAATAATTCGAAAACTTCACAAATTATCTTGTCATGGGAAATTTGTTTGTGAATCTTGAAGTTCGCGCAATAACAAGACTTGACCAGCAGTTCAACAGTCGTACTTTTGGCACTTGAATATATTGGTGCACGAGAAAACCCTTGATTTGTTCTGATGCTGGAGGGGGGGGGGGGGGATTGCAAAAAATTATCTTTCCCGAAGTGTGCGTCGAATCGCAAATTTCCACGTCAGTTCTCGTCGAGTCGCCTCTCATCCAAGGTGGGCTTCGCCGACAATTGCTTTCACGCGCGGACGCAACAAAGGCTCACGATTGGCAACCTTTTGTCAAGAGGGCATTTCTTCCCTTATACACTCCCTCATTGTTCAAACCTTTCTCTAAAAAAAAGGTTCCTCCACTCGATTTCCGCAACTTGTTCAAACCCCCCAAATAAAAATAAAAACCTCTCGCCTGGTAACACAAAGATTCTACAATTGATCATCGACGTTCGTCGTTTCGCGAAGGGAAAAAACCTCGCCCTCGCTTCAGGTGAAGTGCTTTGTGCGAAGGTAGAGAGACTCGCCTTTTTTTTCTCTTTTCTATCGGCTTTTCAAGTGGTATTTTTATTTTTCGGCCTTCTTTTCGGAGAGGTCTCTTTTATATTCCCTGGCCCCAGATTTGTTTCTTCACTTGGATGAGGACGTGAGGAATATAGGACCCGGAGAACAAAAAAGAGCCCGGTTGTTTTCTCCGCCCTCTGGTCCTTGGGCGCACATTTTCAAGGCGTTTAGATTAAACTTATTTTTATTTTATTTTCGTGTGAGAGGCAAGGAAAATTCGCACTGAAGACATTTTGGGAATTTGCGGGAATTGGATACTGTGACATCTAGGTACAGTGGTAAACAGGATAATGTACGCCATTTTTGATAGTCTCATTTCCGTACAAAATCGTTGGGGTTCCACCGGAGTTTGGTCTATAGAAATAACGGCTCTGGACAATTAATAAAATGAACAAAGTTATTGGTATTTTTTGGCAGAATAATTTTGCACTTAGATCAGACCGTTTTAGATATTTCTATCTTTTGTTGAGCAAATTCCGTGACATTTTGATTACTGTGTTGTTGTATTGACTCGAGTACCACACCCACAACTTTTTTCCAATAAATTCAGCAAAAAATGAGGTGGACATAATAGTAGGGTATACAATTTAAATTGAATTTTTAAAAATGAAAACTGACCTTCTCACTTCAAAATTTTCCAGAATCTTTATTTTGAAGATATCATTAATTTTACAAGAAAGATAAATTATTGTTTTACCAATGCATTTGATTTTCAAGTGGGATTGGATTTAGATTATATAAAAAAAAGCTTTTCAAATAGGAATTCTCATAACTGAAAACGAAGGTCCGTTTCTTAAGCGGAGATGAGATTTGTCAAAAATTTCGCTAAAAACTCAGAAGTTTTATTTGAAGACTCATTACTGCATTGTACTGTACTTGGGTAAATTCGGATTATTCCTGAGGAGTTTAACGTTTAAACTCAAGCAATTTGTAAGAATTTATTAGTCTTGTATCGATGAATACGATTCCCATGCAAAGCAAAAGTACAGCATCAAGAAATATAATGAGTTCCATTTATATTCATGATAATTGGTCATAGGACTTTTTGGGAGCCTCGAAAAAAATTATATAGCTGGCTTCAACATTATTTTGCTAATGCACTTTTTTTTGTGGAAAAATTCCCCTTTTTATGAGTCATACTACAGTATGTTCAAACACATTTTCCAATTATCAGGGTAACAAGTTTTAAATTGAATATATTTCTGAAAGGTATTCTTAGAATTCTGGATTTGGTTGTGAAATGAAATCATTGAACAAACCCGTTTGAGCTGAAAGAATAAATTCGAAGAAGTACTCCAACACGTAATGTGACATGCATTTTGCAATAAAAAAAAAATTCATCCTATCCTGGAAATGCTTTCGAAAATAATTTTCTTGAAACTCCGCTTACATGTATATTGGAAAAGAACCTATAAAAACAGAGAGGCACTAGGTTACTAGCCCATATTTTCCCAACGCAATGAATGACCCGCAGTGAAACAACTGAGTTCCCATGAACCTTGGGCACTAAAAAAAAATCGCAAGACAATGTACTCAAAAAATCACGACTGAACCAGACACTGACTGTCACGAAAAAAAAAAAAAAAAANATTTTGATTACTGTGTTGTTGTATTGACTCGAGTACCACACCCACAACTTTTTTCCAATAAATTCAGCAAAAAATGAGGTGGACATAATAGTAGGGTATACAATTTAAATTGAATTTTTAAAAATGAAAACTGACCTTCTCACTTCAAAATTTTCCAGAATCTTTATTTTGAAGATATCATTAATTTTACAAGAAAGATAAATTATTGTTTTACCAATGCATTTGATTTTCAAGTGGGATTGAATTTAGAGTTATACAAAAAAAGCTTTTCAAATAGGAATTCTCATAACTGAAAACGAAGGTCCGTTTCTTAAGCGGAGATAAGATTTGTCAAAAATTTTGCTAAAAACTCAGAAATTTTATTTGAAGACACATTACTGCATTGTACTGTACTTGGGTAAATTCGGATTATTCCTGAGGAATTTAACGTTTAAACTCAAGCAATTTGTAAGAATTGATTAGTCTTGTATCGATGAATACGATTCCCATGCAAAGCAAAAGTACAGCATCAAGAAATATAATGAGTTCCATTTATATTCATGATAATTGGTCATAGGACTTTTTGGGAGTCTCGAAAAAAATTATATAGCTGGCTTCAACATTATTTTGCTAATGCACTTTTTTTTGTGAAAAATTCCCCTTTTTATGAGTCATACTATGTTCAAACACATTTTCCAATTATCAGGGTAACAAGTTTTAAATTGAATATACTTCTGAAAGGTATTCTTAGAATTCAGGATTTGGTTGTGGAATGAAATCATTGAACAAACCCGTTTGAGCTGAAAGAATAAATTCTAAGAAGTACTCCAACACGTAACGTGACATGCATTTTGCAATAAAAAATAACAATTCATTCTATCCTACTGGAAATGCTTTCGAAAATAATTTTCTTGAAACTCCGCTAACATGTATATTGGAAAAGAACCTATAAAAACAGAGAGGCACTAGGTTACTAGCCCATATTTTCCCAACGCAATGAATGACCCGCAGTGAAACAACTGAGTTCCCATGAACCTTGGGCACTAAAAAAAAATCGCAAGACAATGTACTCAAAAAATCACGACTGAACCAGACACTGACTGTCACGAAAAAAAAAAAAAAAACTTCACAGCTTCAATTGTGCACACATCAGAATGTCTTTGACGTCGGACAGAATAATATCCCCAATGAAGCAGAAACCACTTGTGAGCGGCATTAAACTTAAAAATTATAATAATCCAAGGAAAAAAAATAATAATGTTATACAGTATACTTAATCCTTCACGAAACCTCGAACACTGACATGAGTTGGGAAAGCAGTTGACATGTCATTGAGAAGAGAAGAAACGACGTCGGTGTTTTACAAGCTAAGGGTAAGAAAAAAAAAAAACAACTGGGTACTCACGACTTTTCGTGACCCGGGCTAGAGTATTTTTCATGATAGTTTCCTTTCGTCTGGTTTAGTTGGCAGCCCAGAAAACTATTGCGTAAGTCCGTAAGAGATCACGAATCATCTAAACTAATTGAAATTCAACCTACATACGTGCTTATATTCACTGGCATAACTCGGATTTTGACAACGATTCAAGAAATGTACTGAACAGAACTTGATCATTGAAAAAGGACGCCTTCTGTTCAAGTCCAAGAAATCTGATTATAAATACTGTAAATCAAAGCCCTGTACTCTTGACTATTTCTATTTGAACAAGTGCTATTCATGAATGCAACTGTTTATTTCAAGGGAAATGCGCAGTAATTCAGATCAAACAATGATATGAAAGCGTAAAATCTTTTTGAAGTTTAACTTCGATTCCTGTGATGCTGGAATAAAGAAACTTTTGAATATTATCGAACAGTTCAAGAAAAATTTTAATGCAGAGATTTACGCTAATGTAGCAAAATATTCGAAATCTTAGTTTTAAGTTTCAACGCTCAAAAAATACCTGCATCAGTTGACAATTTTTGCTCAAAATTTCTCTGGTCAATTTGAAACTGAGGCATCAAACTTCTGAACAAAAACAGCAATTTTTGTCAAGATTTGTTGAAATCAATATACATCTAGCATGAAGTCGAGATTCATTAAATCCACAGAAAATAAGTGGTGCCATTTTTCCAAATGCTCCAATTGAAAAAACAAAAACCTCGGAATATACGTTCCAGTCTCACGCAAAACAACACCTAGTCTTGTAAATTACTCGGGTTTCGGCATTTCTGCCTGAAAATTTCTGAAGTAAAATATTGCAGACGACCATCAAGGAAAAAATGGCATTAATCCTCACTTTTCAAAATGATTCTCTTTTAAATATCAAAGGACGGAAAATACTCAGGAATCTCTTTGAAAGAAAATATTTGGAAACCCTTCTTTCGATTGCTTTCAAAACTCCCTTTATTATGAAACGAAATTCGTTTCGTGATTGAAAAAATATCAATGATGTCTAAAAGACATTATTGACGGAATACCTTGAACGAAATCAGTGCTGTGAGCATTGTAGAATGTCAGTATAATGAAGCATTTGGTACATTAAAAGCATAAAATTGTAAAAATAATTTATTAAAAGAAAAAAGAAGAGTTGCTTTGAACAGGGACCAGGGAAATAAATTCGTTGCAAGCATTAATTTTCAATGACGAGATTCATTGTTACGAGAATCTACTATAAGATACGCGATTCTTGAGCCATCCACACTCGAAATTGTCTGCAGAAATTGACATTCGTTTGAAAACGCTCTTTGGACATTTCCTCTACGTCTCCAAAAAATTTCGAATAAACTCTGGAAGTCCAGTAAAAGTATGTTCAGGATTCCCAACACGAATTTCACGTTCCTGGTTCGCGAATATCGCGGAGTCAGAATCTAGATTATCGTGTCTATCATAAAACAAAAGTTCTCATTTTCGCTGAACCTTTTGCATTTTTCACAGCTCTCCAGGGGGGGGGGGGGGGGGGGGGGTTTTTTTTAAACTCTTCTTTTTTCTTTTAATAAATTATTTTTACAATTTTATGCTTTTAATGTACCAAATGCTTCATTATACTGACATTCTACAATGCTCACAGCACTGATTTCGTTCAAGGTATTCCGTCAATAACCACACCTAAAATATAAAAAAATAATTAAAAAAAACACTCCGCTTCTTACGGCTTTTGATTGGGGCATTCGCAATTTCAAGAGAAAAACCGCTTTGAATTCCCGAGTGACCCACAAAGGGTTCCAACTCGGCGCTGCGATGGCGAACAGATCTTATCACACGGCAAATCTCAGCCGAAAAATTCCAATAAACGAGAGAACACAATAAAAAAAAAGAAAGGAAAGAAAGAAAGAAAGAAAGAAAGAGAGGAATCGAACTTTTTATTACTTCCCCCGAGGGAGCAAACATTTGTTGGACCTCATTTCGCCTTCCTGAACTCCGCAAAGGTATGAAATTTGCATATTCCCTCCGTGATGCAAGACACGAGAGAAGCAGAAACTGGAGGCAATGGTTAAACATTCAGTATGGAATGAAAGCTAAGGAAACAGGGACTGCTAAAATCAACAAAAAGAGGGAGGGTGTGAAGGTTGTGCATTGGTTCTTACATTCCTATGGTCGATACCAGGGTTCCCCAACCTTTTTTTGCCTGCAGACCAGCAAATTTCCTTAAAATATATTTGGCAGACCAGCAAATTCCCAAAAACTTGTCTGCAGACTGGCAAAGTTTTATAAAATTTGTACAAACTGGAAAAAAGTTTTCTTGATAGACTATGACAGGTATATAAAAGTTTCTGCTTCTTGCAAAAATTAAGTTAAGCACCTATGAAGCAGCTATAGCTGAATGTCATCAAAAACTTAGAATAAAAGGTGAAAATTAAAAGAATTTATTTCAGCAAGTAAAAATGCATCTGAGGTAATGTTATTAGCATAAAAGCCAACTTTCATGTTTCATAAAATGCTTTCAACTACTTCTCTTTCCAAAGTTTTAGGTAATAATAACAGAGTTCATTGCTACTTTTGATACGTGTATTATGCTGAAAATTTTCCATGAACCGGCAAAGTTTTATAAAGTTTTTGCAGATTCAAAAAAATTTTGCTTGAAAGAGTTTATAGCAGGCACTGAAAATGTTTCTAATTTTTTGTAAAAAAAAGTTTTAAACTAATGAAGCAGCTATATAGGGAAATATTTTCCAAAAATTAGAAACATGGTCTTGAAGAAAGGTTTCTCAGGATGAAAAATTAAAATAAATCAATTCCGCATGCAACAATTTCTCTGAAGTGTTGGGGGCAAGAAAAGCCAACTTCTACTCTTCCATAAGATAATTTCAACTCTGCACTTGTCTTTGCAAAGTTTGGATAAATATAACAGACTTCATTGCAACATTTTTATAAATTCATCATGATACAGAAAATTTTCTGCAGACCAGCAGAAATCTTCTGCGGACCATGGGTTGGGTAACACTGGTCTATACTGTACTTTTATACAAGTATACTGTATTGTAGTGAGTGACTGCTGAAAATTAATGGGAGGTAGACGTGACTTTGCAAAAGGTTTTCCATTTTGTTTGCTTTCTCTGTCTGCTGATGGGGTCTTGGGAACGGGGAATAAGGGTCTGGACTTGGACCCAACAGGTAAGTGGGTGGGCTATTTTTTTGCTCGTGGGTTGTCTAGTCTAGTCCTTTGTCTTGTGGACAAACGAGAACCTGAGCGATGATGAGCAACGCGTGGCAATTCAAAGAGTGTCTTACCCTCTTTTTTTAAAATCATGAAAAGGGCCAAAATTCTAGAACGTTTGAACCAGTAAAGTTTCTCAATAGATTGGATTGATTTGGTTATGCATTGCATCAGTCAGAAATATTTTTTTTTGTTCGAAAAGACTTCATATTTCCACAGATTCTCTAGCGTGACCGAGATTTTGTTTGCATGAGAGCACGGAATATACTGTAATACTTTACTGTACATTATTGCAGTAAACAGCATAAAGGCACCACAAAATGCGGATGATTCGACTTATGGACACTCTAAGCCGAAAAAAATCTGTCCCATGACCTACACAATGTCTCAAGATATGAAAACTTTTTCAAAATTTCCAGTAAAAAAAAAGAAAAACATGTACTGATACTGCAAATGTCAAATAAATTGCACTACTGCTGTGGAATTACACGTACAGTACATTGGAAAGAAATCCTTTTCTGAAGTTACTCATGAGAAGACCATGATAAACTTTGAAAACTTTATTTATTTTAGTTTTGATGATATGTTTGTGAATTTAAATTTAGGTGGCATGAAATTTAAGTAATCCTGTAATTTTTGTGCTCTGAACTTTGGAATTTTCACAAAAAAGACAAGAAGTGGCAAACTTAGCCTTTATTATGTGATTTTCATTGATTTATTTTCAATTCTGTAGTTTCATACTATACGTGCTGATATTTAAATATTTTCTGGTCAAACAATTTGTTGTTGGAAACATTTTGTTCCACGCAACACTTTTCTTCCATTAAAATGTTTTTATGCTGATTTTTTTCTTGTATATGGGTCTTTGCTTATGTGGAGACTCGTCGTCGCATTCCTCTTTTTAGAATAAAAATCATTCAATCGTCATTACTTCAAGACAGACACATTGAACTTACCTTTTGTTCAAGCCTTTTAAATAAGCATTAAATTACTTTTTCGTCTCTTGTCAGTTTTCTGATGGATGCCTCAGATATCACGCTTCTCTACTACTTGAAATTTTTGAAGTCGTGTAATTCCACGAAAAAGAACTCTTTGGTGAACCTCAATCCCTTTGAAAAACTGAAAAAAACCGCTCTCTGGACAATAAATTGTGGCGTCCTATAGGAATACAGTCAAACCCCAATAAGACATCACTATTTTTCCAGAGCAATTTTTGTGGTTTAAAGGGGTTGGTGGTTTATTGAATATTTAAATTTAATTATTTGATCAAAAATACTCAATTTTCCTCACAAGTCATAGAGATACAGGTTATGTATAGAAACTTCAGTAATTTTCCAAAGAGTATTGCTGTGATCAATGGATTACTCTTTCAGAAAATAAATTTTGCTGCATCAATTTATTCAAATTTTAAGATTAGGTCAATATATTTTCAAAATTCTCAACAAAATGATCATTATTATCATACTTATTCTTACAAATATAAGATTCTTGGTAGAAATTATAATTCAAACCCAAGGTTGGTGTTGTAACAAAGTGAAAACTAATTGGAAACAGCACTTTTGTTTCATCACTAATGCTGGCAGATGGAGAAGATTTGTTTCATTTGCAATTTTGGAGGTGGCCAAGGGTGGCTCTTTATTGGGGGGTGTCTTAACAGGGTTTGAATGCATTACTTTAGCCAGATTTTAACAGCAATTATGTATTTATTGTTTCAATTGGATACAAAAGCCATAATCTTACCTTTCCCTCATCAATGCATAATGAACTTCTTGATTGGAACAGCTTCACTACATAAAAGACACACATTGTTACCCTTAAAATAAAAAAAATAAATAAAGCAGCGGGATTATCTTGTAATCCGGCTAACCTGCTCCACATGCGTCCATCAAAGGATGAGTAAAACTAGTTTCATTATCGTATTCGGGGTTCCAGTCCAACCAGAGAACATATCATTGCACACAATCGCAGGGTTTCCTTCTCTGCGTCTTGGTTAACAGAGCGTGGAGGAAAAATGGGGATGGCATCAGTGCGTTTATCTCTCGTGCATTTTCGGGCTTTTGTCCTATACACACCGTAACATGGGAATCAATGCATCGATCTTTCACTTTTGAAAACGCCTTCATACGCAACCCATGATTTGGTATGAAAAAAAGAAAAAGAAATTAAAAATAAATTGGGATTCAACTCCTCCGGGAGTGAGGTGTTCGAATACCAAGCAGTAATTTTGATTCACGCGGATATAATTATACTGTTTGTGGTTTGACAAATTTTTTTTTCGTCGGGATACAAATGGACAACGAAATTCTTCGAACAAGGATTTTTTTAGGGTTCTCTAATAATGCTATACGGGTTTCTGTATGACGAAATCCTCTCTGCAATGAGTTTTTCTGATCCTTTGAATTTTGTTGTACCGCTGTATTAAAAATAATTATTTTTGATGAGCCAATCCGTACTGCGTCGCAAATTAATTTTTGAAAAAACGGCAGTTAAACTTACGCGTAAATCGAAATTTCTCTCGATATTCGAACATATCACTCTTGGAGAAGTTCAATTTCTATGGGCGGGAACGAAATTCAAGCGACCATGAAAAAACCGTTGTAGAAAAAATGTATTTGTAAATAACTTGTACAGATGGCGAGGCATGAGGAAGTTGAATTTTTCTTTCTTCTTATTTTTACAAAAGTCGAGGGACCGGAGAAAATCTTCGTAGGGAGATATTTTTTTGAAGACCACAGAAAAATTATTTGTAGAGAATTTTTTTTAGTAGAGTCCCTAAAACATGAAGATGAGAGGACCCCATGAAAGAAGGTTTTATAGAGAAAATCTTTGTAGACAAGATCGTTGTAAAGAGAGTCCACCTGTACACTTTTTCAAGCTATGAATCGAAATTCATGTGTTTAAAATTATAAAATTAGAGAACAATTGACTTGAATTATTTATTCAATCTGTTGAAAATCGTGGTAAACCTTATAACGCTTCACTGACCCAATTAAATTCAAAATCAACCCACAGAGTGCTCAAAAATTTAATTTTTTTGCAGGGAGAAGCTATGTTTTTCCCTCTCCCAATTTGATCAAGTGTATCCAAAGATTCCTTGTAGGCACAAAATCAAATTTTTTTTTTTTCAAAATTTCCTCCAAAGTCACACATCTGATGTAGCCTTTAGAAAAAATTTTAATCTCGTCCTTTTGAAAAATAAAAGAATTTCTCAACCTGGAATCCTGTTGAAAAATCTTTCAAAAATAAGTTTCATTTTTGTCTTGAAAAACAAAAAGAGTTGGCATTCAAGCTAGTAAATAGCTGGCTCATTGGTGCAATGATTTTTCCACAAATGAACAGTGAGACCCCCCAGATGCAGACATCATTGGTGCATCAAGAGTGTCCATAAGTTGAATTTTCCCTCTAAGTCGAGTCTTGTTTTCCCATAGACTTACGTTTTATTATTTTTAATTGGTGTTTTATGAAAGAATTATTCTTCAGAAATCCATGAAAAGCATTTTTGCCACTTGAATTTGATTCAGTGAATATCTTTTCAACCCAATGAAAACATTTGGAGCATTGAATAGTATACCTTTGTACAGTTCATTGAAATGTTGGCATCTGTAAAAATAGCATTCAAGTCACAAAAAGAGAAGGATTGAGGTCCATCTGTGGTGTAGGTAATTTTTTTTAATTAGATGGATGGATGGGAGAGTGCTGGGAAAATTACCAAAGAAATTTTCTTGCACAGATCTTATAGTTATGGAAATATCTGTTTCTTGCAATTAAGCCCAATAAAAGTCAATTTTCCTAAAATTTCTTGCCAATTTTATCATGCAACATCCTCAAGCTGAGTCAGTGTCCATATGTTGGGCCTTTTTTTCATCATTTTTTCATTGAAAAATTAATGTCCCCATGTTGAGGTGTCCGCATGTGGGGGTCTCACTGTACTCGAAATATTTCGCACGTGGAATCCATTATCTCATACGCAGGCGTGAAAAAAAGGTGCAATAAATAAAATAACGAGCCCACGGATCGAGGTCTTTTTTTCTCTTTCTTTTAGAAACAGGAGAAAATGCTTTCCTCATAGTCGATCAATTGATTGATTGATTGACCCCAGCTGCGAAAGCCCAACCGTTGCCACAAGACCCTCATTTTTATTCCGTCCGCCGCCGCCGCGGAAAAGAAGCATCCCGCGCCTGGATGAAGCAAGCCAGCCAACCAGCGGATTTTCTTCCTGTATATACGTATCCTGTATGTATGTGCTCCAGCAGCAGCAGCGGTCAGCAGCTGACGCCATTGTATTCCTCTCGTATATACACGTATATACGAGCAGAGGTGAGAAATGACGTCAAGTCCCGAGATGGGCTGGCTACGAGAATTATCTCCTGATTCATCACATCGTCCCCAGAAGAGACGAGAGAGAGAGAGGGGGGAAGAAACGGTCGTTGTAACCTTACATGGATAAATTAATATACCCACCAAGCTATACAGAAGAATGAGTAAGAAATCAACCTTGATCTCAGCAGTAATACCCAAAAGGTTCCGATTTGGATCACGACAAAATGTATTTTTGAAGAGATTTTTTTTCAGTGTCAAAGACTGAACCGAGTCATTTTTGAAAGAAAAATTTGATTTATGCTAGGGGGTTCGAGTTATACAGCTGGTTAAACTTTAATGAATTAGAAGAAGGAATTCATAAAAACCTCATGAATATTTATTTGTAAAATTTCTTGTAATGTCAGCAGCGCTGAAAGGTTCCGAATTGGATCACAACAAAATACATTTTTGAAGATATTTATTTTTTATTCAGTGTCACAGACTGAAACGAGTCATTTTTGTTGGGGGTTTCAGTTATACTGTACATGTTTACCTGTAATGAATTAGAAGAAGGAATTCATAAAAACCTCATGCATATTATTTGTAAAGATTCATTTGATGAATGAATGAACAGAACGCTTTATTTTCTGCTTTTCAGCATTCACACAGTTAAATCAAATCAAGATTTCCGCATTCAAATCCCCTCCCCACCAAACCCAAATCCGTTCAAAGACATTCAATCACTTCAGAGCAGGAAACAGAGAAATTAGATGCAAATGGATAACAAAAATAAAAGAAAATACATTCCACAAAATACAACTGCACATCTGATATGTATGCATACATCCCTTCCTTCCCTGACATTGAAAACAAAATATCAGTAACAATAAATTTAAAGCACAAGGTCTTCAGCTTGTTTCCAGATGAGGTTTAGTTGAATGAACAATTTAGAGATATTCTTTGATGAGAAATCATATAAGGTGAACAGTTTATCTTGATCTTTTAAGATTTCATATAATGTTAGCAGTACCAAAAGTTTCTGATTTGGATCACACCAACATTTATTTTTTTGCATTTGTTTTTTTTTCAGTGTTACAGACTGAACCAAGCCATTTTTGAAAGAAAAATTTGACTTAGGGTAGGTCGAGTTATATACAGGTTCAACTGTAATGAATTATAATAAGAAATTCTTAAGAAAACCTCATGAATATTTATTTTTAAAAATTCTTTTAATGTCAGCGGTGTCGACAGGTTCCGATTTGGATCATGCAGAACTTCATTTTTCGAGAGATTTTTTTCAGTTACAATCAATGAAACGAGACATTTTTGGCTCTGAGGAATGATGAGGAAAGAATGCACTAAAAAAAAAGCATTTCTTCCCTAAACCAAGCGCAGTCCAGCGCGCTGCACCCATTAATTGAAGCAGTAAAATCTTCAGCATTCTCTTCTCTGATTCTGCCTGAGGGCATTTGGTAATCGAAAGAATTTTCGTGATACCCTTTAATGGGCAGCACAGTACTTAATAAAATCTGCATACAGTAATGATTTTCTGGCGCTGCTGTAAAGAAAGAAAAAAAACCACTGGCGGAATTGGAAATTTTTACTCTTTTGGAAGCAGGGGTTTCAAATTCCATTGCTTTCAGCTCATGTTCAGCTTGTTTGTAACTATGGAAAAGTTTCTGTTGCATGAAATAATCTCCACAAAAATCCTGCTTACATATTTAGTTACATATAGATAAGTGGAACCTCCCCAAGGCAAATATTTTCCAAGTCCCTGTGTGAATTTCCCTATAAACCATGCATTAAAAACCTTTCAAACCCAAAGGCCTTTCCTCTAAAACCTTTGTATCTCAAATTTTCAAAGGAGGTCTTTTCACTACCATTTTATTTTCTTGACACAGGAGAGAAGAGAAAATCAATTTAAAAAGTAACTTGATATGTTTTGAAAGAAAGTGAAGGACCAATTGGTCAAATGAACCTTTGCATTCAAGTTCATTATCCTTTGAACTCATTTAAGAAGCAATTCAAAGCCCAGAGAATCACCATATATAATTTCTTGCAATTTTTATATGTTCCCCACTACAAAAAATGCTCATTTCCCCAACTCAAAACATCCTGCTGAGTCAAACTTTTTTGCTGCTCCATCGAAATTCGAAGGTTTGACGGCCAAACACCCAAATTCGAAAACTCGTGTGTCAGGACTCAGAAAACGATCTCTCAATATAAATAATCGTACATTAATCATTAGAAACCTTTAAAAAACTGAAACCATTTAATTGAAGATCTCTGGAAGAAGATGGATCCATGTTTGTGGCCAGTCGTCGCCAATCAGCGTTCCAGAAACAAACAACTTCATCCTTTTCAAAAAATATTTCAATTTTTCGGGGATTGCTTGGTTAATTACGGGTTCCCAGTCCCTGGAGCGAAAGGAGGCATTGATATGATGATGGGGTTAGGTTTTCTTGGAGCATTGAATATCAAGGCCAGGAATGACAACCAAGGTGAGTAATGATGGCGATTTCGGGAGTGAAAAGGAACCACAATAATCGCAATTTAAGTAGAACCCAGTGTACTGTACTTCCTGGTTCTCAATGATGGGTTCAAAAATTATTTCACCACCAGTGCTGGGGAACCAGAACTGGGGCCCAGGGACGTCAGGTCCCAGGACCTGGATTCTGGTCCCGTTTTTTTTTTCTTCTTCCATGCACATTTTGTCCACCAATCACAGGTGGGGGAAAAAGTCCAGTGCTTCCATCAGGTCAGCTGACAGAAGCATTGTGGTAAATTGTATAAAAACCCATCACTCTTCCACTTCCAATAATCAGTCCTCAAAATTAGCTCTTAAAGTAAACTTCCTCCAAACATTCCAACCCCAATTCTTCTGATTGAATTGTTGCATTGCATTATTGCACCCTATATTTGTGTGCACAACTTTATTATTCTCATTGAACGTATGTTGCATTATTGAATTTATTGTAATGTATCATTTTTGTATTGTGTTTGATTGTGATTCATTATGGACTGCAATTAAACCAGACAAAACTAGGGATATGTAATTATGGTACCCTCTTAATTACATATTCCTGGCCTCTAACCAGCTGATTGCCCTGCCTTATTATTTCCCACCTTTTCTTCCACTGGCTATGGTTCAATTCTTTATGTTGGGTTGATCACTTCCTTAACAACAAGCACAACAAATGTAATTTTGTGAAATTTCAAATGCAATTATGAAGTGAATAAAGAAACAGACCAAAATTTTCATATGACAACACCTAAACATCAGGTACAGTTCAAAAATTCAAAGAGTTCTGCTGAGTTGTTACAAAAGAGTTGTTACTGTTGATACTGTTTTCTTGAAACCCTAATTTTTGAGTCAAATTAAAATACATTTTCAAACAGTTTTAATTAGGAACCCTAAAGGGATTCCTGGCCTTGTCCAAGGCTGATTCTGAGTTTTATTTGAACTTTTCTTTATTCTTCACTAGATCCACTTGTCAATTTCTTATAAATTTATGTTGTGGTATGTCATTTGCCAACAACAGTATTCCCCAACTCAAAAGGTCTATTCTATATGATTCAAATGCTTTTTGGAGTCCCTTAAAATTCCAACTAGAGAAGTTCAAGATGTACAGGTGGACTTTTCCTACAATAATCTTGACTGCAACAATTTTATCTTTATAACAAAAATATTTTTGGTCACATAGGGTTCTCTCCCCATTGTTCTAGGGGTTCTCTACAACCAATTTTTACTGGTCCCATGAATTTAATTGTAGAGAGAGTTCACCTGTATCAATTTTTTACCAAGAGATCCAGTTGAGAACCCCTGCTTCATTTCTTTTTTCTTGTTTAAAAAAAGCGGACTATGGGCTCATGAAACGACTTCTCTTTTGTTTTGGTTCAGCCATGACCAGGACCTTTCTTTAACTACAGTGACCTCAGCTTCAAGAGCATTCAGAAAAAAAGAGGACCATCCTGCTGTATACAAGACTGCTTTTTTATACACGTTTGAGCCAATAAGATGCCTGACAGAAGCTGCGTCATAAAAAATGTTTTCCGGACGTTGCTCCCGCGTGGCAAGCTTCGCATCACGCCGCTGGGATGCGCTTAATATTCTGTTTCTTTTTCTCTTGGTATGATAAATGACGTAGTCTTGAAGAAAAGTATAAAGAAAAAAAACAAGCGGGCGATGGAGGAGAAGGTGCCAGACAAATCGGATACAGTTATTTGAGTGCAGAAAGGCCGAGTTTGATCGCGTCGTTCAATTGCTCACGCGCGTGCACAGAAATGTGTAGAGCTTTCATAACTTAAATGAAATGCTTGATTGTTCGAAGAATTTATGCGTGACGGTTCAAGTCTATGATGGGGATTATATGAATAACTTATTTGGACACAATGAAAACTCTACAATCGTAAAATGTCTCTATAGCTCGTCTAAAATCGTAGCCAAGGCATCAGATGCTTTTGCCAAAATTATCTTCAAGTCAGAGTCAAGTTATATTACCTGAATAATCAAGGAAATGTGCAAGAAAGCAATCATGCCGTGATATAATATGTTTGGTAGAAAATTTGCAGAAGAATTTTGTTTGTCAAAGACCAAATTTGCCATGGAATTGTAAACTGATTAATGCAACTTCTTATCAGTGTAATAATTACATTTGAATTTCTCTTTTTGCACATGCAGACACATGCAGTCTGCAAAAAGTTCTTATTGCACAATGATAAGGGAGGAAAAATAGATATCAACTTTTATAGTCAGCATCAGCATATGGATTTTGAAGGAAGGGCAAGGAAAACATCAGTGTGCCTATAACAGTATTATTGGGGTTAAGTTTGTTGAACCACAATTTGACCTCACTGTAAGTGAACAACTTAGTGAATGTACAATTTTTGCTTATTTGCATTCCTTAAATTCCTTTAAGAACATTCGAGTATAGATCCTTGTAACTCTATGATTTTCTCCCTCTTGGTCAACATCTCCTCCTGGAAATAATTTTCAAACTTTTTCCAAATTGAGGTCTATTTACAAATTATGTATTTTTTAAACTGCTTATGGGCACATCATGTTTGTAAAAGCATGTTGACCTACTCCCCAAAGGTTATTGAGATTGCAAGGTGAATTTCCAGCATTATTCCTGCTTTTGTCTGAAACTTGGTCAGCATTTTCTACCAGGGGAGAAAATATAACAGACTTTTTCTCAACTGGGTTGGTTTCCCTGGCTTGGTTCAAAATTTTGATTTTTCTTTTCAGTGCTCATGGGCACACCATTCTGCAAAAATATTCTTATTTTGCAGCAAAATGTTAATGAGATTGTGGTGTTGATTCTCAACATGATTCCCTGCTTTTGTCTGAAACTTTTCAAAAATTCCTGCTGATGGAAGATAAAAAAAAGACTTTTTCCCAACTTGGGCCTTGGTTCAAAAATTGCATTTTTTTCTTGTCAGTATTCATCATGGACATACAATTTTGCCAACTATCTGGAATTATGTTTATGCAATTATGGCGTGGATTCCCACCATTATTCTGAATGTTAAAATTTCTGCTGAAAAACTCAGTTTTCCTCCCAAATAAGCCTTGGTTCACTGATCAGAGTTTTTTCAGTCCTCATATAGGCAAAAAAGGTTTTTCAAGCCTACAGTCAAACCTTTTTAAGTCAAATTTCAAGGGACCTGCCAAAAATTCAACTTAGAGAGGTTTTGACTTAGAGAGGTCAGAAATGTCATGGGTTGGAACTGCAATACAAAGCCCTTTTTTTGGAAAACTTGGAAAAAATGTAAATGGAGATATGTATTCTAAAGCTCAAATGGATTCTAAAATGAGTTGAAAGGCTGCTGAACTTGGAGGCAGGGGTTCATGTGCCCAATTAAGTCTTCCACTTCCTTTAAAACACATAAATTTCTGCTTTAACTGCTTTTTTCTTCCTTTTTTCAAGAAAATAATGGCCAACAGGCCACAGAAAATTCAACTTACATAGGTTTTAGGGGAAAAGCCTTTGACTTAGGGAGGTTTTTCATGTAGTATTGTTTCCAAGGGGATTCAGAAGGGATCTGAAAAAATTGACTTAACCCTTGGATGGCAAAGGGTTCTTTCCCATTGCTGGCCAAAATTTGATTATTCTTGTATGCTAAGGCGTTTTAATTTTTCTGAAGGTCAAAAAAGACCTTCCAGGTGGGCTGAGGCAAAGTCGGGATTAATCCGATGAAAAGCCCATTGCTTAACATAGCATTTTTTCATTTTCCCACAAAATTTTTCTGCACAAAAAGAAAAAAACATCGGATTTTTCCCTGACTTTGTCCTCAAATCCCTGTTGTCCTTTTTTTATTTTCTGCCCTGAGGTGCAAAAAAATTTCGAAAAAATAGTCCGACTTTGCCACCCAAGGGTTAAAGGGGTATTTGACTCAGTGAGGTTTGAGTTATTGAGGTTCACCTGTATCCTGACTTGGCAGCAGAAGGGTTATTGAAATTTCAGTGTGGACTTCCAACATTCTTCTTCCTTTTTGTCTAAAACTTGGTTCAGCAGCTTTTGAAAAAAAAAAAAATCCAACCTTCCTTCTCCACTATATAAAGGTAAAGCGCTAGTCAACCGGGTCACCCTTTACATGACCGTGGGAGAACGGTGGTCGAGTTCAACGTACAACATGTGTCGGTTGCCGATCCAGCCCATCAGCAGCCGTCGTTATTTTTATATCCCCGCCAAGCGACGCCGCATCAGTCATTCAGGGCCGCGCGCGGTCACGAATCAATTCTCCGACCAAGAAAAAAGCCCACTTCTCTCCCATTTACCAACATCAATGAAGTCTAGTGGAAGATCGTTTCTCCTCTAGTTTTGAGGGGGAAAATGGAATAAAAATAAACGCACATGTGTGTGGGGGATATGCGAAAAGGAGCCGCCGCCGACGACGACGACGACGAGTGATGGCGACACGAAGAACTCGGAAGAATCACAAGCTTTCTTGCCAGCAATACAAGGAAAATCGGGGCATGACTTGGTTGGTCTTGCTTCACTGAAAAGCATCTGATAAAATACGTATGATATGTTTCAAGCGAGTATGTTTTTACGTGTTTACAGGAGATTCACATTTGGACGCTGTTGATGGTCGATTTTATATTATTGCGTTGTTCAGCAGTGGAAATCGTCACGATAACCTCTTGAGATCATTTTACGAAATTTCAAGTCAAATCTTGCGTCGTTCTGTTGACAAGATTTTCGTGGTATGATTCTCCTGATTTATAATAATTCTAACGGCGAAAATTCTGCAACTGCTTGATGTTGACATAGGCTACAGCAATTTAGAAGGGTTACGATTTTTTATGCTTATACATGTGTACAACGCAACCCATTGTGAAATATGAGTCATTTTCGAAGAATAAAATCGGGAAATACATATTTTGAAAGTAACCCATGCTTAGAATATCAATTTACTGTACACATATTTTTTTCCATTTGTCATTAGAACTGAGGTTGAACCCATCTAAATCAAACCTTTCCAGTTAAAAACATTCTCAACATGAATTTTCTTGTATAGTACTGCATAGGCTAAACCCCCAAAGTACAAAGCCAATGCATTTTAACCTCCGTTTTTATAAAAATATTTGACTATAATCTCTTGTAGTTTCAAAAAGATTTCGTGAATAAAAATACTTTGACTTATATGTCATGACATATTAAATATTCTGACCAAAGTTTTTTCCTTCTTTAGTCTATTTACGAATTAGCATTATGTCATGATCTTGTTTTTATTAATCGCATTTTCCTGATAGAACATTTTAGAATGATGAAGACATTCAATAGTTAAGCCAGCAGAAAACCTTTTCTCTTGATTAATCAACACAAATCAAGTGACCTTGCCTAAATCCAAAATTCTTGAAGCTCAGTATTTTTTCAAGTCTCTTCAAATATAACGTGCAAAGACAAGGTTCACATGTATTGAAATAATTATAATCAAGTAAATCAATTTTCTACTCATAATTAAACTCATCTCGGGACAGGCTGAAAATGCTTCAATTTGTGATCAGTTATAGCCTTCATTGTGATGTGTTTATTTGTCATTCTTAAAAAAAAAAATGTATGGCAATTCATCATTCATGCATTTGTGTGCAATGCGATGTATTTTCTTTCAAACCTATACTGTATAGTAAATTGTTTTCATACAGACCAGAATATGTCAAATGGATGTTTGCTGGGGATGGGGTGTGGGAAATTTTTTTTTAATTTTGTGAATGCTGACAGGTGGCAAATAAAGCTTTTATATTATTCAATTGAAAAGGAAGTACAATTTACAATTGTTTTGTTTGCAAATCATTCTCATGAGAACCCTTTTCAGTCAAATACGGCTGGTTTCCAATTTTTCACAAAATTTCATGAAAAAACAAACTAATTTCAGCATTACTTTCCTCGTCTGGCTTGTTTTTAAAACGATGTTTGAATGATTTGAATATATTTTAGTTCGTCTTCTAAGCTCTAAGACATTTGAGTCTTTTGCATGTTCAAATCCAACCTCAGCTGTATGGTTTCAATAAATAAGCACAGCCAGGAAAACTTACTTGCGCGGGTCTCGCTGTATAACCCAAATAAAATAAAAATAATCTTGATAAACCAAACCCTAGAATTACAGCTTCCTCAGAAACGCGTAAATAAATGTTCGTGGGTTGTAAATCAAAGTACCTTGACATAATTTTTCGCGCTAGACAAAGAACCCAGCCCAATGTAATCACACAACACGACACTCGATCCCGGCTTGAGCTCCGTGCCCGACAAAGGGGCTCATTTCCGAAGGAGAACTTGTGTTCTTGATGAATCACAGTCGCGGCACGCCCAAGAAATGGACCATCATCCGTCTCAATTGCACGCATAAATGACGGGTATTAGTAATCGTGAGTTTCACGGCAATATAATATAGTCCAGACTACCGCGGGAAAGAGACGGTTTAGTTTGAATCCTGATTTGGTCATGCCAATCTGAGGAGAATCGATGGAATATACGATGGATACAGTTATGATATCGAAGTCACGATAATGGAACCTAAAGCACTAGAGAAAATATCCGACGACGAGCGGAAGTGAAACGCGTGGAAATTATTTTCAAACCACAACGACAGTTCTCGAAATTGTATCTGTACTGTTTATGGCTTTGAGTAAATGGTTGACGTTTTCTCTAAGTCTATGCGAAGCTCATCAGCTGAATTCAAATACACAATCGTGATTTTAATTTTTTTTTCAGCAGACAAAAGAAACGAATACTTGGGTTACATGAATAAAAACAGCAACTCCGAAAATCGTCCAGTTGGGGGCGGATGGATATGTTTTATATGTTGCGACATCTATGTAGATTGCATGGACCTATATGTTCAATTGGTTTTTTAAAACACGGCTAGATGTCTCCTGAGTAACCCGACCACGGTTCAATACAATACAGTACACCACACGATTAAGGTATACAGTACAAAACTGTACAGTATTTTCAACAGATAGAAGTCGTCCCTCGGGGGAACGTATGAGAAGAAAAATGTGCAGAATAAAATCGAAACTTCATGTGCTCCATGTATGATTAGTTGATTTTCTTCGTAATTTTATTTGCACGAGAAAATCTGATGGCTAGATATAAAGTATTCACAAAATGTTTCACTGTTTAAAAGAAGTAATGGGTCAGATATTTTCGAATCGAATGCAAGGTTGTCTGCCAACAAAGGTCATTGACACAGAAAATCCATTGAACATTGAAAGCCCAAGATTTTATTTTGAAAGTACAATAATACAGTACTGCATTAAATTATCTTTGTCAGCTTTTGACTATACTTTTTTCAACGATCATGGCATTTGAAGGAAGATCACGAATTCGGTTTGGTAACACGAAATTTCGCCGAAAATATTATTATTTTTACGGAAGAGAGTATTTCCAAATCGACGAGACGTACGTAATTTATTCTCACTTACCTTCTGTTCAATAACATACTTCTCCTAAACTGAATTGTAGTCATATTTACGACCACAACACCCTTCACTTTACGCGTGACCCTTTTAAGCTAATGTATTTCCGCTACGCTTGGCTGCGCCTGGCGCGCTAGCAATTATATTTCCCAATCCCGTTGTTGACGGAATTCTTTCTCAACCGCGNATTTTTTTCCATTTGTCATTAGAACTGAGGTTGAACCCATCTAAATCAAACCTTTCCAGTTAAAAACATTCTCAACATGAATTTTCTTGTATAGTACTGCATAGGCTAAACCCCCAAAGTACAAAGCCAATGCATTTTAACCTCCGTTTTTATAAAAATATTTGACTATAATCTCTTGTAGTTTCAATTTCTAAAGCACTTATTTTTATGAAACTGAATATACAGTACTGTATAATTTATAAGACTGGTTTCAAAAAAGGAAGAAATCAGATAAATGCTTAATCGTAATACAGTACTAGAACAAAAATAATTAGTCATTTTCCTGATAGAACATTTTAGAATGATGAAGACATTCAATAGTTAAACCAACAGAAAAGCTTCTCTCTTGATTAACCAACACAAATCAAGTGACCTTGCCTAAATCCAAAATTCTTGAAGCTCAGTATTTTTTCAAGTCTCTTCAAATATAACGTGCAAAGTCAAGGTTCACATGTATTGAAATAATTATAATGAAGTAAATCAATTTTTTACTCATAATTAAACTCATTTTGGGACAGGCTGAAAATGCTTCAATTTGTGATCAGTTATAGCCTTCATTGTGATGTGTTTATTTGACATTCCTAAAAGAATTATGGCAATTCATTACTCATGCATTTGTGTGCAATGTGATGTATTTTCTTTCAAACCTATACTGTATAGTAAATTGTTTTCATACAGACCAGAATACGTCAAATGGATGTTTGCTGGGGATGGGGTGTGGGAAATTTTTTTTAAATTTTGTGAATATTGACAGGTGGCAAATAAAGCTTTTATATTATTCAATTGAAAAGGAAGCATGCACGATTTACAATTGTTTTGTTTGCAAATCATTCTCATGATAACACTTCTCAGTCAAATACGGCTGGTTTCCAATTTTTCACAAAATTTCATAAAGAAAAAAACCAATTTCAGCATTACTTTCCTCTTCTGGCTTGTTTTTAAAACGATGCTTGAATTATTTGAATATATTTTAGTTCGTCTTCTAAGCTCTAAGACATTTGAGTCTTTTGCATGTTCAAATCCAACCTCTGCTGTATGGTTTCAATAAATAAGCACAGCCAGGAAAACTTACTTGCGCGGGTCTCGCTGTATAACCCAAATAAAATAAAAAAATCTTGATTAACCAAACCCTAGAATTACAGCTTCCTCAGAAACGCGTAAATAAATGTTCGTGGGTAGTAAATCAAAGTACCTTGACATAATTTTTCGCGCTAAACAAAGAACCCAGCCCAAAGTAATCACACGACACACTGGATCCCGGCTTGAGCTCTGTGCCCGACAAAGGGGCTCATAAGGCTTCCTCTTGAACACAAGAACTACTTAGTGTCAGCGCCGTGCGGGTTCTTTACCTGGTAGTAGGCAGAGTTAACGTGCGTATTTACTGCCCATAATCATTAGCACTCAAAGTGCCGTTATATTGATAGTCGAGACTACCGCGGGAAAGAGATGGTTTGTTTTGAATCCTGATTTGGTCATGCCAATATGAGGAGAATCGATGGAATATATGATGGATGCAGTTATGATATCGAAGTCACGATAACGAAACCTAAAGCACTAGAGAAAATATACGACGACGAGCGGAAGTGAGACGCGTGGAAATTTTTTTCAAACCACAACGACAGTTCTCGAAATTGTATCTGTACTCTTTATGGCTTCGAGTAAATGGTTGACATTTTCTCTAAGTCTATACGAAGCTCATCAGCTGAATTTAAATACACAATCGTGATTTTTATTTTTTTCAGCAGACAAAAGAAACGAATATTTGGGTTACATGAAGAACAACAGTAACTCCGAAAATCGTCCAGCTGGGGGGCGGATGGATATGTTTTTTATGTTGCGACATCTATGTTGATTGCTTGGAACTAAATGTTCAATTGGTTTCTTAAAGCACAGTTAGATGTCTCTTGAATAACCCGACCACGGTTTAGAACAATACACCACACGATTAAAGTATACAGTACAATACTGTACAGTATTTTCAACAGATAGAAGTCGTCCCTCGTGGGAACGTATGAGAAGAAAAATGTGCAGAATAAAATCGAAACTTCATGTGCTGCATGTATGATTAGTTGATTTTCTTCGTAATTTTATTTGCACGAGAAAATCTGATGGCTAGATATAAAGTATTCACAAAATGTTTCACTGTTTTATAAAAGAAGTAATGGGTCAGATATTTTCGAATCGAATGCAAGGATCTCCGCCAACAAAGATGATTGACATAGAAAGTCCATTGAACATTGAAAACCCAAGATTTCATTTTGAAAGTACAATACAGTACTGTATTAAATTAACCTTGTCAGCTTTTGACTATTATTTTTTTCAACGAACATGGCATTTGAAGGAAGATCACGAATTCGGTTTGGTAACACGAAATTTCGCCGAAAATATTATTTTTTCACGGAAGAGAGTATTTCCAAATCGACGAGACGTACGTAATTTATTCTCTTTTACCTTCTGTTCAATAACATACTTCTCCTAAACTGAATATTGCTTCATATAAACATGATTTTTTTAATGCTCGTATGCAATGATATTTTATATTCTCGTATTTCATATCCAATGATATTGTACGGTATATATTGAAACGTCGCGCTTGAAAATGATTCAAGTGCAGTTATTTACATAATTTCTCCCGGCTTACAATTATTCTTTTTTGAAATGAACTTCGCATGAAACGAGGACTAGCAATTTTTATTTCCCGTCCAATCGTCACAAGAAAGCGCGTTTCTTTCCACAAAAAATAATTTTGCCAAGAAACTAATCAATTATTGACTACCGTATTTTATTATTTTAATTTATTCCGATCTAGCTCATGATTAATATCCGTTCTTTCTTCAAGTGTATGCAGTATTACATAACACGAATATCAAATTAGCATGTTTGGAATTTTTAGCATAGTAATATAAAATGAAGGAATGTCGATGAGCTTCAATAATTTCCATATTCAATCTCAATTATCCTTTCGTTCATTTATCAAATCTGCCGTTCGTTTCGATGTAAAAAAAATTACCGAAAATTTGTTACATTTCGTGGAATCGTGGTTTTTTGAAAAAAAAAAAAAAAAAAACAGGCGAGGTCGACAGGGGAATCCGCCCTCATAACGCTTGAACTCAAAATTTTCATCAAGAGTGAACATGAAACAAAGAGAAACAAAGAGAAACAAAGTCGAATGCGCAGTAAATTGCATTAAATGCTTAGCTGAATCTCTGATTTTTTTCTTCGTCTTTCGAACGATTTAAGGGCCACTCTTTTCGAAAACGACACTCATTCTTGTTCTCAACGTCATTCTCCGTTGAAAATTTTCAGTAGAATTTCAGTTGGAACGATTTTGAAAACGTGACATAATTTTTTTCTTCTTCTGTTATTCAGTGTATAGAACATTCTCGAAGCCATACTCCGCTGTGTAGAGCCATGAAGTATTCCCTTCGGATTCAAAGTGAGTATACACAGATGACTGATGGTATTATTTGCGGGATCTCTTATAATGCCTTCGGTGTCCATCATTCTGATTAATTTCAGGCTTTCTGGCAACATGTTTCCTCGGCATTTTGGCGATTTTCCCGACGTCCGAAGGTCGTCAGAATTCCAGGGGCTACGCTGTGGAAATGTTCATGTTTGACGGGGTGCGGAAGTAGGGACTTGGTGGCCGTTGAGACGCTTTACTGGACTCTAGATGAAAAAGCATAGAGTCTGAGGGACTTCAAACGGAACCCATACAGAACACGCTTTTGGAGGTAAAAATTTGCGTCACCTTAAAGGGAGTTTTTTCCGACCGTGTATAGTAGAGGCGGAGATTTAAGGATTAAGTAACGATTTCTCACATGCGACCCAAATATTCGTTTCTTTTGTCTGCTGAAAAAAAATGAAAATCACGATTGTGTATTAAAATTCAGGTGATGGAGCTTCAGATAGAGAAAACGTGAATCATTATCAAAAATAACCGAACCGTCGCTAAAAAAAAATGTTCATAATCCACATGATTGAATCACAATAGTTTGAGAAATATTTATTCTAAAAGAATATAGAAAGATTATATTCTAAATTTATTCTAACATAAAATGTTGTGAGAGTACGGATTTCGAAAGTCTCAGAAAATTCCGAAAATCAACTTCAATGATGTCAAAATTATTTGAAGAAAATGTTTGCGAAGATGAAAAGCAACTACGAACCGCCGTTTTCTCCATCTACTTCACATGACCATAAAAAATAATCATGGATTTTAAAAAGAGGTTTTGCGAAAATTTACGGAATCCCGTTGCATTTTAGAGTTAATTCGAATTTGAAAAAAAAGAGACTTCGATTTGTATTAACGCTCGAACGTGGTGAAAATAAGCACAATTTTTTTCCCTCGCTCCTTTTATACCCACGTCGAAAAACTTGAGCTTCTTTGCTGACAATTTTAAATAAACTTTAATAATGTCAAAATGATTTGCAAAAAACGTTTGCTAAGATAAAAAACAAGACGAACCACAGTTTTCTCCATAATCTTCATTATTTGGTTGTAAAAAAAAAAAGTTATGTTGGATTTCCAACGGCGCTTTTTCGAGAATTTACGGAATTCCGTCAAATTTTAGAGGTCATTTTAAATTGTTAATAGTTTCCAATTTTTATCAACGCTCGAACGAGGAGTGAAAAAATACAGTCCTGTGCTTCTTTTATATCCACATTGAAACATTGAGCTTCTTCGTCGAAATTTCCAGCATTAAAAAGTATTGATATGTTTTAATAATTTGCAATTGAACACATCAATATAATGCTTCAATCTTCGAGTTGCTTCAAGTCTACAGTTTTATCTTATTTGAAGTCCAATGCGCGCTTTTCTCAAACATCAACTTTCAATTGATTCAAGTCAGAAACTGCTGTTTTGGCGTAATGATATAAAACGAATTCTCACGTTTTCGAAAGTTGTGAACAACAATGCCCTGAGCCAGACCCTTTTGCATCTTATAATCGATGATCTATCCTTCGAATTAGTCCTACGCACAAAATCAGGAATGCTTAACATTTTGCACCATTAAAAAATCCTAATACAGTACTTGTGACGAAATTCCAAGGAATGCAATTTCAGATCCGCGGAAATTACACCAAGTTTTTCAGCTATTTCAAACAGTTTGAATTTTTACCTTCCTTTTTTGAAATAATCGCAACACTTTAAATTTAGTTCGTATAGTTACTTTTTTGTTGGAGAGAATATCGTCGAGTACAAAAATTGACGTGCTTCAAACAGTAAGAAGTGCCGATTTTTCTCAGGAGTTCACCGCACATTTTCTTACACCTTCAAAATAAAATCACATCAATTTCAGGACCGCTGTTGAACAATGGAAAAAAAAAACTGCACTGAGAAAGATGAAAAGCTTCCAATTCAAGGATTAAAAATGCAAGAACATCATTTCAGAACTAGCCGCGGACATTTAAAAAAAAATTCCAAATCACAATTTGAAGTTTGGTTCTGTAAACTGCCCCAAGAATAGTTTCAACAATGAAAAAAAAAAATCCCCTTCAGCAAGCTCCCCCTCAACTGATTTTTTGAATGGTTCAGATCTAACTGATGAACAATTCTGAAGACTGTAAAAGGTCTTTGATGAATTTATTGAGATGGTTTTATAATCCTATTTTAAAGGCCTTTGATTGGCCAAGAAAATTGAAGTCAAAGACGTCATGGCGTCTAATACGCACTTTTGGGGTGGAATTCCTGGTTAAGAAGTAAGGATATATTTCAGGAATAAGATCACACAGCATAACAAGCTCTTGCTTCAATTAGATAATTGGATAAAATGATTCTAAGTTCTGCAATTTACCAGCATGACTATTTATATTTAACCTTCAATAGCCTTTACAAGCCCTTCACAAGGCTTGTCAATCAGTTTTAAGAGGGAGGTAAAACTCTTAAAAGATTCAAGTCAAGTATATCATTAATTTGCTTGCCTAACAGAAAATTTTGCTCAATTTTTTCCGTTTTTCCATTCAAATGGTTTTTTCCCCTTTTGATTGACAAATCTTTAACTTAGACGAAAAGAGGAGCTATGCGAGTACCCAAGACAAGAGACAATCGCATGAAAAAAGTTCTAATTTTTCCAAACGATTTTTAATAATTTTTCTGCTGCTCGGGGGTTCTTGTGTGTGTGTTTAGGGGTTACGAGGGGATGAGTTCCCAGAGCGTTTACTGCGCTTACAACGCCCGTCACACAGGTTGCCTGTACAACAAGGTGAACGGAGCCACTTGTGGAACTGTCTATGTCCGAAAAGTTACCGAGGCCGAGAAAACTGCGATTCTCGACGCGCACAATGCAAAACGGCGGCGAGTGGCTGAAGGTTCGGAGACCCTCGGAGTTGGAGGCGGCCAACCGAAGGCGGCGAACATGAGGAAATTGGTCAGTTGCATTTTTGAATCATCGTCATAATCAATGAGAAATCAAATCACGCACAGGAGTAGAAAAAAAAAACGAAAACAGGGGTTGAATCCCGTTGAAAGTCGTCAGCATCACAATAACACGATATCGTGAAAATTCTTCAGCAATTTGCAACTCAGAAAAGTTGTCATGTCGAGATGATCAGAAGAGTAACTCATCCGAACCTTTGTCCACCGTCTTCATGATTGATTCTGATGCTGTACAGTGAGACCCCGAGATGCGGACGTAATTGGTGCATCAAGAGTGTCGCTAAGTCAAAATGTCCCTAAGTTGAGCCTTGTTTTCCCATGGACTTACATTATAAAATTTTTCATTGGTGTTTTGCGGAAGAAATATTCTTCAGAATTCCCTGAAAAAAATTGTTTGCCACTTGAATTTGAATTAGTGAATACATTTTCAACTCAATGAGAACATTTGGAGCATTGAATAGTGTATCTNCATTTTTAATACTTGAATTTGAATTAGTGAATACATTTTCAACTCAATGAGAACATTTGGAGCATTGAATAGTGTATCTTTGTACTGTACACTGGAATTTTGGCATATATAAAAATTACATTCAGGTGAAAAAAAGTAGAAGTCCCTCTATGCCGGAGGTAATTTTTTTAATTAGCTAAGTGGATGGTAATTTGGTGAGAGAAATGCCCAAGAACTTTCCTTACATCAATTTTAGGTTTGGAAATATGCGTTTCTTGTAATTTGGCCTAAAATATATTTGCAATTTTATCACAGAATGTCCCTATGTTGAGTCAGTGTCCTCATGTCGGGCCTTATTTATTGATTTTTTTCTGGGAAAATATGTGTCCCTATGTCGAATTGTCCGCAGGTGGAGGCGTCCGCATGTGGGGGTCTCACTTGTACATTTACTAGAACATATTTCTCGAAATTAAAAACAGCTACGAATTGCACGCAAAATTAAAGCTGCTGTTGAATGCACACTGATCAATTCTTTAGCTGTCATTACATCGCACTTTTTGTGTAAAACTGAAATTCATGGCTGGTGACCGAGTTGGATAGTCAAAAGTGTGATCACGACAAATAACAAGGAAGAATCCCGTAGATTTCGATGTTCAAGTACTCGTGAAAATTCTACGAAAGTTCGTTACAGTGGAAAATTTGTGGAGTTTGAGGATCTGGAAAGCTCGTAAATTTGCTCACTTGTATTTTGAGGCCTGCACATTTAGAAAGAAATGTTCCCGCCGATAGAAGGTATTTTTTCCATTCTTTCCCTTTAAAATATGATTAGTAATCTATTCATAATAGCTCTGATGAACAAAATAGTGGATTCGAAAAATGGTAATATTCACTGTCGTTTTTTCAGACTTGGGACCCTGAAGCAGCCTCACTTGCACAATTATGGGCTGATCAATGCACATTTTCGCACGACGCCGTTCATCATACGGGTTCGTTGAAACGCATAATTTTTTTGATTGCCATGCAAAAAAAAAAAAACTTTCGTTGATTATTTCCGAATCAGACGTGCAAGTAGGAAGGATTTACAATGGGCAAAACTTATACATCAGTGGAAGTTTCTCCAGCTCATCGGCAGCAAGTTGGACAGCAGCTGTTGATGCGTGGTACAGCGAAGTCGCAGATTGGAATCCCTCTAATGTTAACTCTTACGTGTAAGAAATGCGTGGAACGAATTGATGTACTGTATTATGGTACAGTGTTTGAAATTCTAATCCACCGTTGATGTGTTTTGGATTTGAACAGATTCAATTCTGCGACTGGACACTACACTCAAGTCGTCTGGGCCACAACGACTAAGGTCGGTTGCGGATACATTTTGTACCTGCCCCCAGGCGAAACCACCTACAAACAGTTCTACGTTTGCAACTACAGTCCCGGAGGAAATACTATTGGTACCCAAGTGTACGCTCAAGGAGATCCCTGTACTTCTTGTCCCACAGGAACTTCATGCGTGGATACATCTTTGTGTGGATAATCGCCAGGCTCGTCGGTTCACCATAACAAGGAGTGTGAAATTGCACAACACCCAAATGCATACATTTCGAATTGTGCGGATGTTCGAGAAGCAGATATAAATAAAAAAGAGGAAGTGTGGCAATCCCAACAAGATTTGTTTTTCTTTCGGGAAAGATGAAATACCGACTGCTTTCCCTCCCAACGAGTTCCTCGAAAAATCACAATAATCCTGGACATGTTTTCGAAGTAGAACATTTTCCATGCGTGACATTCAGAACCAAAAAAAAAAAAAAGAACCACAATTTTAGTTGAATTAATTTCAATTTTCTTGACCATCTGTGGAGCCTTTGGAAAATTCGTAAGCATCACTTATCGAGTTGTGGCTCAGCAGGAAAAAATAAATTGGAAATCTCTGAGGGCATATAATATATTCAGCATTGAATGGTACGCGTGATTTCTTCACTGAATCCGTTTTTGCAGCTGAACGGGATTTTCGCACAAACAGTAATTTTCCGACGCGTAAATTACATTCGAACGCATTCTAGATTTCTCGTGCAGTGTGAAAATTCAATGCCAGAGCGAGAAACTTTTCGCCCGACCTTTGAATTTGAATTTCAAACATTTTCGCATCAAGTGTTACGAGTTTCGTCATTACGGATCAGTGAATCAAAAACACTGAACATTGAGACCAGAGATTTAAATTTCTTACAAGATTAAATTCATCGTCCTTGCTCTAAGTTGTGAAGTCCTGTGAATATGTACTGTACTCATTTATAAAATCAGCACGACATTTGAACGAGACTACGAATTTTTGTTCGGTATGAAATCTCAACGAAAAGTCTGAGTCGTATAAGTCCCTTTATTATGAGGAGCATAATAAGGAAATAAATCTTTAGAATGAAATCGAAACCTCGTATAAGGTGCAATTATTGGAATTTCCTCATTAATTTTTCAGGAAGAAAATATCCGGCTAATTATGAAGCGATATTTTGATTGGATTTTAAATTATGTGGCAAATCAACGCCAGGCGTTTTTGACTCGAGTGCAACAATTTTCATCAACAAAGGTCGGTGACTTGAAAAAATTAAATATTCAAAACCCCGAGATTTGATATTTGAAGGCACAAGTATAGCATTCAAAAATTCCTTGTGCTTTAAAGCACAGTACTGTACTTTTGAGTTGAACTCAGAATTTGAAAGATGATGACAAATTTATTGTGGACTTGGAATGTCCTAAAAAAAAGCACTTTTGTTCAAAAAAGAAAAGCAAAGATTGCCAAGAAATCAATCTCTCATCAACCTTACTTATCATCAACCTCTCCACCGATAACAGAATTTTCCCAATCTGTTTGTCACATGCAATAAAAATTTTTTTTATTTCCTGTGAATATATTATATTCTTGTATTTCATAGTTAATAATACTCATTCAAGCCCCACAATAGAAATTTTCATATATTATATTCTCCTATTTTATACAGTCAATAATACTTATTTAATCCCCGTGATATAATTTTTCATGATTTGAATAATGATTCCTCCCGGCATTGAATGATTTTTTATTTGGTATTTTAATGAATGTAGCATTTAAATGAGCGTAAGAATCTTGATCTGACTTGTAATCTTGCTGATGAAACTTCTTTTGTTCCATGAAACCCCTATTGCCAATACTGTATGTCGATTACTTAATGACTTGAATTATTTCAATCTCATGGACCTTACAATCAATAAGCAAATTTTCTTCAAGTACATACTCCAAAACATGAACTTGAATTCAATATTTTCGGAAATATCTGCGGTAAGATAGGATATTCCGATGAGCCCTGGAAATCGGCACATTCTAAAATCGAAATCATCTTCACGTTCATTCACATAATCTGCTTTTTGTTCAGTTATCAAACATTTTAGAAATGCCGTGGAATTTTTTGTGTGACAACAAACAAAGGCGAGGTCGACTTTCGAAAAGAATTCGTCCCTCTTAACGCACGAACTCAACAATTTCATCCACAACGTCAGTGAAACGAAGTTTTCAGGGATTTCAAGCGCACTTGATTTATTGTTTTTTTTTTTCCCCGGACTAAGACAATTTTCCAACGTGGAAAAAAGTCGAGCAGAAGTGGAAAACAAAATAAAATGCAGGAAAAAACTCAACTTCAACCGCGTTTGTCTCCCGAACGATTTAAAGGCTCACGATTTTCGATAACAACATTCAGTCTTGTCCTTAACGTCATTCTCGGCTGAAAAAATAAATTGAGAATAATTTCAGTTGTAACGAAATACGAATTTCAAACGTGAATTGTTTTCCGTTTAGACAGTGTTACACAACGTTGTCAAAGACATCACGTACGTGGCAGAGTCATCATGAAGTTTTCTCTGCAGATTCAAAGTGAGTAAAGATTGTTTATTGGCTTTGTGATCATTGTGTTTAATAGCTCGAATGTTTATCATGTCAATTGATTGTAGGCGAATTGAAGGCGATTTTCCTGGGAATTTTGGCAGTATTTCCATTATTGGAAGCGCATGAGTATTCGGGTGGTTATGCTGTGGAATTCTCCGCATTTCCAAAAGCGTCCTTCTTCAATGATCCACCTGCTTTTGTATGGAATGACCTGAACCCGACATTATCGCATCTTAGAATCGATGACGTGTGCCTCGGGTACGTAATATGTCCTATGCAGAATGTGCAAAAATCAGGATGGTTGCATCTTTCGCGCAGAATTCATCGTTGCAATTTTTAGCAGCTATATAACGAGAAAGGTAAAATTTTAGCTCTAAAGAAATTGAGGTAAGATTTTCCGGCGATTCTAACTTCTGAAAAATTCAAGCTTCTTCGTGGAAATTAGAGTATGTTACCCCTTGCAAAAAATATTCCTTTGCAAAAAATCAGGATGCTTTTAACTTTTGTGTCGATTTTTTATATTTTAAACCAGCTGTCACGTGTGACATAAAATTTCAGCTATGCAGAAATTAAGCAAAGACATTCCTTTGTTTCGCCCTTGAAATAAATCAGGATGGCTAAAAATTTTGGCCCAATTTTCGCTTTATTTTATCAATCTATTACTGTTTATATGCAATGTCAGCTGTTCAGAAATTGAAGAAAGATTTTCCTTCGTTTAACATTTGTGAAAAATTCAAGACTCTTCGGTAAAATTTTTGTATATAACACAATATCTCCTATATGCAAAATATCAGGATAGTTCAAACTTTTGCGTCGATTTCCGATATTTTTTTCAACCAGATATTGCTAGTGACAGAAAATTTCAGCTCGTCCGCTGAAATTAAGCGAAGATTTTTCTTCATTTCGCATTTTTCACAAATTTATCGTATTTGTTGAAATATGGCCTATCTCCTACAAAAAGAACAAAGATGGTTGAAACTTTTTAGCCGAATTAAAATTTGAAGCACCAAATTAGTTTATTAGTTTTGACATGAAATTTTCGATCTTCAGAAATTTTGAAAATTCGAATTGTTAATTTACCAGCTATTCCTTGTGACAAAAATTCAGCTATACGCACATTTAGCAAAGATTTCCCGTTTTTCACAGGTTTGTGAAAAAATTGAGCTTCTTGATGGTTTAGATTCGGGAATGTCATATTTTCTATGCAAAAATTAGGATGATTCAACCTTTTGCGTCTATTCTGGATTTCTTTCACCTGCAGCTGTTGATTGGGCATCTATGGAATTTCAATTTCTGCAGAAATTAAAGTAACATTTTTCGTTTGTTTTACACTTACGAAAAAGGCAAGCGTCTTTGTCAAAATTCGCAGCAATTCGAAAGAAATTTGTAAATAATTTTTGTTGTTGAAGAATAATATAACGTTGATTGCAATCTTCAAACAGTGCTTCAAGGTTTAAGCGGCCATTTTTCGCCAAAAGTCCGACGCGCGTTAGAAACCGCCGCTATGATGCCTTAATATGCAAAAAATGAAAAAAAAATTTGAATTTGTTCCGGTATTCTTTTTTTGGTAGGGGTTACGAGGGATTGAGCACCCAGAGCGCTTACTGCTCTTACGATCCCAAGCACACAGGTTGCGTGCACACAAAGATCAACGCAACGTCTTGTGGAACTGTTTTTGTCCGAAAAGTCACCGAGGCCGAAAAAACTGCGATTCTCGACACGCACAATGCAAAACGGCGGCGAGTGGCTGAAGGTTTGGAGACCCTCGGAGTTGGAGGCGGCCAACCAAAGGCGGCGAACATGAGGAAATTGGTTAGTCGAAATCTCGATCATGTTCAATACAAAAAAAAAAAGCGCAGATTTAAAACTCGATGATAATTTGATTCTCAGACGGTATTCTCAAATCGAGAAGTGCAAAAAAATAACTTGGACCCTTCATTTGTTCGCAGACTCCATTATTAAAGTTTGGATGTTTAGAACAATTTTTTCGATCATTAAACAGCAACGATTCCCTTGCAAAATTAGACGCTGGCATATTCAGAACTTAGTTTCCATTATAAATAAGCATCAGTGACGAATGTTACGCAATATCCGATTTAATCCCTGGCTTTTTGCTTCGCCGAATGAATATCCTTTTGTTGCAAAAATAAAAAATAAAATAAAACGGCTAGTGGCTCAAAGATTGGAGACCCTCGGAGTTGAAGGTGGCCAATCGAAGGCAGCGGACATGAGAAAATTGGTTAGTCGAAGTCTTGATCCTGTTCAATAAAACAAAGCATGGAAAAAAAAGCTCAGGTTGAAAAATCGATAATAATTTGATGCTCTGAAAACATTTTGAAATCGACATGCTCAGAAAAATAACTTCCACGCTTTGTTCGATGACTACATTACTGTATTAATGTTTGGATATTCAGAACATATTTTTGATAATTAAACAGCAATGATGCCCTTGAAAAATTAGACGTTGGCTTATTCAGAACCCAGAGGGTTACGCAAAGCCCGATTTATCCCTGGTATTTTACTTCCTCGATTCTGTGGAGATCTTTTGATGCAAAAAAATCTGAAAATTTTCTGCGTGCTGGACTTCAAGGAAAATTTGAAAGGAACAACTCCTCCTTCACCTGTCGACGTGGAAAATTTCAGCTGTAAAATTTGTGAATAAAGACAGCTGAACGATGAAGCAGTTTTTAAACACAGGATTTGCGTTTAAATTTAGAGAGGAATTTTCATCAGAGTAATATACACTAGTCGGATGCTATACCAGACAAATTCTCAGCGATTGACACACAAATAACAGGACCGTTTTCTTTACAATCATGAATTACACGTACAGTACTGTGCAATGTGCGCATTCTATTTTGATTTTTTTCTGAAAATAAGGAGATGGAAAATCAATTGTAAAAATGTAAAAAATATACGCCCATCATCTCACGCGGAGAAATATGATGCTGGAAATTCGCTGGAATTTTAATTCGCAAAAATTGAGCAAGAGTGAGTAAAATACTTTCATGCCCAAGAGACATCATATTCGTACATAGCTTGAGTAAAATGATTTATACCAATACATCAACGGAACAGAGATTATCTACATATCGAACTCATCGTCTGTTTTTCAGACTTGGGACCCTGAAGCAGCCTCACTTGCACAATTATGGGCTGATCAATGCACATTTGCGCATGACCTCATTCATCATACGGGTTCGTTGAAACGGATAATTTTTTTGATTGCCATGCAAAAAATAAAAATCTTTCGTTGATTATTTCCGAATCAGACGTGCAAGGAGGAAAGATTTACAATGGGCAAAACTTATACATGGCTGGCACTTCCTCCAGCTCATCGGTAGCAAGTTGGACAGCAGCTGTTGATGCGTGGTACGGCGAAGTCAAAGATTGGGATCCCGCCAAAATTAACCCTTACGTGTAAGAAATGGGTGGAACGAATTGATGTATTATGGTACAGCGTTTGAAATTCTAATCCACCGTTGATGTGTTTTGGATTTGAATAGATTCAGTTCTGCGACTGGACACTACACTCAAGTCGTCTGGGCCACAACGACTAAGGTCGGTTGCGGATACATCTCGTACTTGCCCCCAGGCGGAACTACCACCTACAAACAGCTCTACGTTTGCAACTACAGTCCTGGAGGAAATATTATTGGTCCTGGTTACAAAGTGTACACTCAAGGAGATCCCTGCACTTCTTGTCCCTCAGGAACTTCATGCGTGGATACGTCCTTGTGTGCATAATCGCCAGGCCCGTCGGTTCACTACAACAAGGAGTGTGAAATTGCACAGCACCCAAATGCATACATTTAGAATTGTGCGTATATTTGAGAAGAAGATATAAATAAAAAATAGGAAGTGTGGCAATCCTAACAAGATTTGTTTTTCTTTCGGGAAAGATGAAATTTCGCCGGTTTTCCCATCGAACGAGATCCTAAAAATAATGCCCCAGGGTTAATGTATTCCTCATTCATCTGTAAGAAATTTTTTAAACATAACAGTTGTTTCATAGTCGAGAAAGTCACAAAAGTCATTAGCCGGGACATATTTTTAAACTAGAATAATTTTGATGAGAAACATCTAGAACCCGAAAAAAGGACAATCTAAATTGAATTTATTTCAATTTTCCAACTGTGATGCATAACTTTTGCAAGTTTGAAGGAGCCTTTGTGGCTCAGGAGAAAATCTCCGAGTGCCAATAATATATTCAGCATTGAATGGAACGTGTGATTTCTGTGCTGAGTCGGTTTTTGCAACCAAACGGGATTTTCGCACATATTTTTCCTACTCGTGAAATTGCATGCTAACGCATTCTAGATATATTTGTTCACGTAGGGTGCAAATATAATACTAGCCAAAAACTTTTCGCCTGAAATTTCCACTTAAATATGGACTATTTTCGTATCGAGTGCAACGAATGCCGTCCATCACAGATCCGTATAAGACAAGAACTATCAACATTAAAACCTGAGATTTAAATTTTCTAAACGGATAAATTCATTGTCCTTGCTTCAACTATACTTATTTATAAAATCAGCATGACGTTTGAACGAGACTGATTTCTGTTGGGTATGAAAATGTCAACAAAAAGTTTCCAGGTCGCAAGTCCCCTTTGATACGAGGATCATAATAAGAAAAATCTTTAGAATGAAAATCAAAATCTCATCGTATAAGTATCTGGCAATCGATTATTGAATTTTCCTCAGGAATATTCTTCAACCCATCATCAAGAAAATATCAGACTAATTATGAAGCGGTATTTTAATTTGGCTTTCAGTTTCGAGCCAAATCAACGACAGACAATAATGTCGACTCAAGTGCAACAATTTTCGTCAACAAATAAGGTGCGTGACAGGAAAAAATAACAGTAAACCCCGATGGTTAAATATTTGAAGACGTGTAAGTACAGCATTTTATAATTCCACGTGCTTTTAATTACTGAAGTGCTAGTTTTTGAAATGAGCATCTCATTTGAAAGAGGATGACGAATTTGAGATAGAGGTGGAATTTAGCTGAACTTTAGCATTGTGTTCCATAAAACTAACAATGCCAAGAATTCGGTCAATCATTGACTTGACTTGTTCAATTATTATCAATCTCTCGACCAATATAATAGCCTAATTTTCCTGCAAAGTGTACTTTACATGCCTTAAATGAGAAATTTTTTTTCTGGACGAAGTAATGTACAGTATATTATATTCTCGTATTATAAAATCAAGGATATATATTTTAACCCCAGCGATTGCATTTTTCATGGTTTAAATGATTATTATTATTTATTAATTAAAATATGAACATTGCATTTTATTGAGGTTTTTAAAATTTGACGCGTGATCTCGTCAAGGAAGGGCATTTTCTTCCACAAAACCAATATTGTCAATATATCAGTGACTCAGCTTATTTCATTCTAATCAACCTTATGATCAATAAACAAATTTTTTTTTAAACTGAATATACTGTATTGCATAACAAGAACATGATTTTTGGAAATGTTTGGATCAGTAAGATAGAATATATCTGTTGAGGAACTAATAATCCCAACATAAAGAATTGAACCATAGCGCAGTGGAAGAAAAGGTGGGAAATAATAATGCAGGGCAATCAGCCAGTTTATGGCCAGGAATATGTAATTAAAGGGTTACCTTAATTACATATCCCTAGTTTTGTCTGGTTTAATCACAGTCCACAATAAATCACAATCAAACACAATACAAAAATAATGCATCACAATAAATGCAATAATGCATCACAATTCAATAAAGACAATAAATTTGTGCACACAAATTTAGGGTGCAATAATGTAATGCAAGAATTCAAGCAGAAGAATTGGGATTGGAATGTTTGAGGGAAGTTTACTGTAAGAGGTAATTTTAAGAACTGATTATTGGGAGCGGAAGAGTGCTGGGTTTTTATGCAATTTAGCACAATGCTTCAGTCAGCTGACCTGACAGAAGCATTGGACATTTTTTCTTGCCTGTATTTGGTGGAGAAATGGTAATCCAAGAAGTCCCACTTCCAGGAGTGGATGCACAAAGGGAAAACGGGACCAGAATTCAGGTCCTGGGACCTGACGTCCCTGGGCCGGAGTTCTGGTTCCCCAACAATATCGATGATGCGCATAGAAGATGAGTATTTTCGGGATCAGCGTCACAATCATTCCAATAATCTGCTCCTCGTTTAGTTTTATAAAATTTCGAAAATTCCTTGAAATTTTTTTTTTGACAACGAACAAAGGCGCGTTGGTCGTTCGAAATGAATTCTCCCCTCCTATATAACGTACGAAAGCAACAATTTCATCCACAGTGTCAGTGAAACACAGTTTTCAGGGATTTCAAGCGCACTCGAATTTGTTATTTTCTGGACGAAGAACATTTTCCAACGTGAAGAAAAGTAGAGCGATTTGGAAAACAAAATAAAATGCAAGGAAAAACTCGAGCCTTCAACTGCGTTTGTCTCTCGAATAATTTGGCGCACGCTTTTCGAAAAGAAAATTCAGTCTCGTCCTCAACGTCATTTTTGACTGAAAAACTTGAAATTTATTTCAAATAAACGAATTCAAAACGTGGATTGTTCTCTGTGTAAAAAGTGTGACACACGTTCTCGAAGACACGTGGCAGAGCCATGAAGATTTATCTTCAGATTCAAAGTGAGTATAAGTATCGATGATTGGCTTCGTGATCGTTCTGTTTATAATTAGCTCGATTGCCAATTAATTTGCAGACGAATCGAGGAAGATTTTTCTGGGAATTTTAGCAATTTTCCCGGCATTCGAAGCGCATGAGAAATATTCGGGTGGTTATGCAGTGGAATTCTCCACGTTTCCAAAAGCGTCCTTCGTCAATGATCCACCTGCTTTCGTATGGAATGACCTGGACTTGACCTTATCGCATCTTAGAATCGACGATCTGTGCCTTCGGTATGTAATATCTCCTATATGCAAGAAAATCAGGGTGGTTGAACCTTTTGAGCCGATTTTCTTTTTTCACACGGATGTTACGCGTGAAATCGAATTTTAGCAATGCTAAAATTCGAGCAAAGAAATTTTCTTTGCTTTTGATGTGATTCAATGTGTCTGGATAATAGGATATGATGGGGAAGCGAGGGGGTTAGATGTGGGAACATTCTTTGTACTTTGTGATAACGCTGCAAAGTGGAAAATAAAGTTTGTTCATCATCATCATTATCATCATCATAATCCACAAAAAGTTGTTTGCTTCTTCAAAGAATTTAAATTTGTTCTTCATCCTATTCTTCAAATGTTTTTTTTTTTTTGGTGGTAGGGGTTACGAGGGATTGAACACCCAGAGCGCTTACTGCTCTTACGATCCCAAGCACACAGCTTGCTTGTACAACAAGATCAACACAACGTCTTGTGGAACTGTTCATGCCCGGAAAGTCACCGACGCCGAAAAAACTGCAATTCTCGACACGCACAATGCAAAACGGCGGCGGGTGGCTCAAGGATTGGAGACCCTCGGAGCTGACGGCGGCCAACCGAAGGCGGCGAACATGAGAAAATTGGTTAGTCGAAATCTCGATCATGTTCAATACAAAAAAAAAGAAGCACAGATTTAAAACTCGATAATAATTTGATGCTCAAAAATTATTCTCAAATCGAGTAGCGCTGAACAGTAACGTTGAACCTCCATTTGTTCACGGACTCCATTATTAATGTTTGGATATTTAGAACATATTTTCGATAATTCAAGCAGCAATGATTCCCTTGCCAAATTAGACGCCGGCATATTCAGAACTTGGTTTCCATAACCAATAATCAGTGACGACTGTTATGCTAAACCCGATTTATCCCTCGCCTTTTGCTTCGTCATGTGAATATTCTTTCAATGAAAAATAAAATTGGCAAATTTTCTGCGAGGACTTCGAAGAACATTTGAAAGGAACAACTCATCCGTTCTCACCCCTCAACGTGGGAAATGTCAGCTGTAAAATTTACGAGTATAAGGAAAGCTGAACCATGAAGCAGTATTTAAACGCAGGATTTGCGTTTAGAATAAGAGGGGAATTTTCATGGAAGTAATACATACTAGCCGGATTCCATACAAGACAAATTTTCAGTGATTGATGAATAAACAGGAGGTTTTCTTTACAATGATGATGCAATATAAGTACTGTAATGTACAATGTGCGCATTGAATTTTAATCCTTTCTAAAAATTAGGAAATGGAAAGTCAATCGTAAAAAAGCATGAAATTTATGCCCTTCATCTCACATGAGAATAAATATGCTGGCAATTTGCTGCAAAAATTGACAAAAAGAGAGTGAAATATGTGTGCCCAAGACATAATAATACTCTTTGTTGGGCAAACACGCCGCGTACTTTAAATATATTGTATTTACTTTAGTACCACGTGCCCTCAAGTAAGGCGAGCACAGGGGTTTTTCAGTTGGAAATTTTGCTAAAATCTTATCTCCAAGTAAGACACACACCCCTATTTTTAGTGGATCTGAAACCACAAAATTAAAAAAATTGACTTTACACATGAATTGAACAAAATTCTGATCAATTTTCCACTGCTGTTTCAGTACAAAAAAGTTTGTTGTTACATTTGCTCCAAATTTCTCTATTATAATTAAGTATAGTGCACACAACTTCCTAAAACTTCTTGAAAATTTGTACCCCCTTATGATGGGCACCCCTTTTTTTCTTCTGAAATTCAAGAAAAAAGGTGCGCAATATGGTACTTAAGTAAATACAGTACTAAATAATCAATTCCTAGAAGTAAGAATTAATCCCCCCTCCTCAAAATTGCAGTGCCAGGCACATCCTGGCACCATAGGGTCCTGGAGGACATCTTTCCTACTCTGATTTATGAAGTAAAACCTATTGAAGGTTAAATATAATTGGCAGTACAGTATATAAGCAGCTCCTCTTCACATTATATTAGTTCATCAGTCATCAGTTCAGTTTTGTTATTCAGTTATTCAGTTATTCCTGCAAGTTGAGTTCCTTGAGTTGTTCATTCAGTCACTCCGTGAAATACACTTATCCCTTTAAACTAGGCAATTCATACAAGGAATATCTGGTCCTGTCCTAGACTGATTGACTCAACATCAAATTATATTGAGGTGACTTTGTCCCCAATACTCTTACAGATAGTTTTGAGTTTAATGATGACTTACATACCAATTCTGATTAAACAGAGATTCTCTAAATGTATTGTCTTCATTGTCTATTTTTAGACTTGGGACATTGAAGCAGCCTCACTTGCACAATTATGGGCTGATCAATGCACATTTGAGCATGACTCCGTCCATCACACAGGTTGGTTGAAACGCCCATTTATTTATTAATTATGTTTTGAATGCCGAAACAAATTTTCGTTGATTCATTCCAATTCAGACGTGCAAGGACAAGATGTTTGCAACGGACAAAACATATACCTGGGTAGTACATTCTCCAACTCATCGGCCGCAAATTGGACAGCAGCTATTGAGGCGTGGTACGGCGAAGTCAAAGATTATGATCCCATCTATATGGACGCTTATGAGTGAGAAATGCGTGGAACGAATGGATATAATGGTAGCGAGTTAGAAATTCTAAGGCACCGTTGATGTTTTTTGGATTTGAACAGATTCAGTCCTGCGACTGGACACTACACTCAAGTCGTCTGGGGCACAACAACTAAGATCGGTTGCGGATACATTTTGTACTTGCCCCCAGGCGAAACCACCATCTACAAACAGTTCTACGTTTGCAACTATAGTCCCGGAGGAAATCTTCTTGATAATCGAGTGTACCTTCGAGGAGATGCATGTAGTGAATGTCCCACAGGAACTAACTGTGTGGATTTCTTGTGTGCATAATCGCCACAAGAAAGAGAGAAGGAGTGTGAAATTTCATGAATCATTGAACGCATGTAAGATCGGCATTGTGAGTATATTCTGCTCGAGAAGCAGATGCATTCATAAATGAAAAATATTGCAATCCTAACCAGATTTGTTTCATTCTGGGTGGAGGAATTTCGGGGAACACGAAATTTTGACTGATTCCCATTGGACAAGATTTTAAAAATTCCATCGTCGGTTTCTCATTCAATTTCATTGAAATGCTTTTGTTTATAATAGTTGCGTGAACTAGTCAAGAAAATAACATCCATCGTCGCCTCACTGAGAAGGATCGTCGGTTATTGTAGATTAAAAATTAAAATGTATTTCTTTCGAATTATGCGCAATTATTCTGCAGAAAATATAAATAAGAATGATTGAAGTGTGAATATATTTCAGCATGGATTTATTTTATTTGGTGGAATTCATTTGGACAGAGATGTTTTATCTCCACGAATGAGTCCTCAAACCCATCGGCCTTCGTTTAGGGCGGTTTAGGCCTTTTTCCCCAATGAAAATCGTTTCGAAAGTTTTGGTTGAGGGTCATTCCAGAAAATCATGTATTCTGTGTATCTTTCGGGACCAGCAAATTTGGTAAATTTCATTCAAGGTTTTTGGAAATAACGTATATGCCATCATCCTCGAAACTACCTTTCTGACTAACTCAACCGTCTCTATAAAATGAAATTTCAGGAATTTATTGCGTTTAAATGATGCATTATCGCGTATTTGCTGATGATGCCACGATGATAACGAATTTATAAATTAAGAAAGCACCTTCTCTACATTATTTCCTTCCTTCGGAAAAAGCCTAAAAAATTTTCTCTACTGCTGTTAATTTTTAATTGAGAAAAACGCAGTTTTAAGAGTTTCCTTGAGATTTCTGGAATGAATATTGTAATTGTTATTGTTCTGGAAAGATTAAAGTTCAAAACATTCATTTCCGTAGAGCGCAGATTGAGGTGGAATGGAGCGTCACCTACAATTCCATGCAAGAACTTTCGCTGAGAAAATTCGTTCGAGTCTGGTTATCGCAAAGCATTCGTGCGAATATTTAATTTTTACGCAATAGTGGCAATTTGCTTTTAAGTAGAATACGAAAAATAAATTCAATTCTTTATGTTGGGTCGATTAATTCCTCAACAGGGGCTCTGCAGAAATTCTGCATAACCCTTCTTCTTATACCTGCATGTTTGTCAAATATCCAAGCTGAGAAAGTTTCGCAGGCGTTGTCCGACCCCTGCTCGTCCTCTTCCTCGTCGATTCGGTGACACGTGGGTGCTGGGCCAGGGTCTCGAACCACGAGTTGCAGCACTTTGGGTTTCAGAACCCGCGAAGGTTCTCTGCGCAAAGATGAGTGACCCCTTCTGCGATCCGCCGTTTCCGGTTCCACTCCGGTGTTGGGTTGCGCCACTGATGGCAAATCAATAAAATATACCACGTTTAAATGTATAATCAATGCTTGAACAAATTTATTTATTTTGTAATATATTCTTACGCAATAATAAGGCGTCATATTCAAAGTAGTACATTTGTCAGTTGAAAATTTTATTTCCGGATACTAAAAATTTACAGTCGACTTTCAGGGGACGGACGAAAAAAAAATTCGACTTTCGGGGTTTTTGACTTAGGGAGGTTTCAATTTATAGAGGGTTGAGTTATGGAACCAAACGTTTTTGTTTTTGTGGGAAATGTGAAAGAATTACAAAAAATCATAAATCATGATATTCTGTGCATTAAATTGGTTCTTACATGAGTTATTGACAGAATGCCGAACTTGGATTGAGACAGTGGTTAATTTTCCCAATTTAGTCCTTCACTTCCTTTAAAAACATAAAAAGTCCATATTTTTTATTGCTTTTCTCTTTCATACGTCAAGAAAATAATAGTCAGAAGACCTCAGGAAATTTGACTTGAGGAGGCTTGAGAAGAAAAGCCTTTGATTTAAGGAGGTTTTCAATGCATTGTTCTGAAGGGAATTCATATGGGGATTCAAGAAAAAAATATATATTCAGGGAGGTTTGATTAATAAGGGTTCAACTGTACATATTTCAAAAGCGTAAAAAGGCGTTCAACAGCAGAAAATTAAACTTTCCCAGCCATGATCGTCATCGAGGCAAGGTTTCAGATATGATTTCGCTCGAGGAGATTTAATTATTCATTTACCCATTTGTTCAACACGAAGCTTCCCGCGAGAATAACGCACACAGCCGGCCTTTCGTTCGTTTTGTAAAGCTGCGCTACGAACCGCTTTGTAAGGGGGCTCCCGCATTAATGGGCTAGCTGAGAGCTCTATTTTTGTCGACTAGATTACTCTATTAATGCCGGCCCGGAGGGTGCGAGCGACGATCCATGTTTGGGACCGAGCGCAACCCGTTCTAAAAAGGAGAGTGGCAGCAAAAATCAAAACAATAAGAGAGAGTGAGACCTTTTATAGTTTTATTTAATGCGGATTAAGATTCTTTTTTCACAAAAGAAGATGTAAAATAGGATATTGCCTTCAAAGAAGGGGAATGTGCTTCACGATTCTTTCATGCAAATATACAAACAACTTTTGTCTTATTTAAGACCAGATAAATGGTGAACATTGTTTGAAGGAGAGTTCCACATCCACATCATAACATTTTTCAACTAATGAGCGTGCAAATTATTCAACAGCTGTCCCGGGTCGAACAGATGTCGCCCGCGGACTTCGAACTTTTCTCGGGACGACTAGATGTCGCCCCGAGCAACCCAGGTACAGCAAGGTACGACAGACGACGTGGCGTATGAAACGCCCCGTCGTCCATCGTATTCAGGAAGATTCTGGCGAATTCTGGACCTGAAAGAAAAAGGAATTTTCGAACAGAAATGTCTGTAAG